>PVKV010003275.1:0-147961 GCA_004027835.1 Alouatta palliata
TAAAAATAAAATAGTATATATTATATAATTATAAACAATACATTATAAAATTATAATTATAAATTATTTATTATAATTATAAATACATATGTATAAATATATATTTATATTAATATATAATTACATAATATAATGTAATAAATATAAGATATATAGTGTATTACATATAGTTATATACTATGTAATATATAATAATCTATAAATATTATATTTATAATATTGTTATATTATTGCTGGAACCTGGGAGGCAGAAGTTTCAAGCAATTCTTCTGCCTCAGCCTCCTGAGTAGCTAGGACTAAAGGTGCCCGCCACCATGCCCTGCTAGTTTTTGTATTTTTAGTAGAGACGATGTTTCACCATATTGGCCAGGCTGGTCTCCAACTACTGACCTCCGGTGATCCACCCACCTCTGCCATTCCCAAAGTGCTGGGTTTACAGGCGTGAGCCACCGCACCCAACTGACATAACCTGATAGTTTTATGATGAAGAGAGACTGTTCATTAGAATGCAAGCCTTCTGAGGGTAGGAATTCGGGTCAGTTTTGTTCAGTACCTGAATAGGCCTGCTGCAAAATGAGGGCCCCAAAGATGCATGCTGAATTACTCATTTTTCTTATTTTTCATATTTATGATTTCTAAATTTCTATTGTAATTGAAAAATGCATTTTTAAGGTCCTAATCAAGTTAGGCAGTGGCTTTAGAGCCAAGGCATTTCCTAGTGCCATTTCCCACACAGTCCATTCTCTACTGATATTTTTAGATAGTTTCGTAAAGAAGCTAACTGTAAATAAAGTCTGCTGTATCTGTATGTATTTCATCAATTGTTTTCAGTTACTTGCTGGCATTAACCTTCCATTAATTGCCCTGGGCTAGAATTGTGGGAGTGACCTTGTTTCTAACAGAGGGACAAGGCCGTTTATTTCATCCCAAAGTTAAAGAACTATTATCGTGTTTTATCTCACCTTGATTTTTTTTTTTTTTTTGCCTGCTACAGAATATTGTGCTTAGCACAATGCTTCACACATGTGAATATTTATATTTTAAAAATCCTGACTCTTTTTATTTTTATTCTGGAATATCTGGCTGAATGGGATCAGGTTTCCTCATGAAAGTACAGGGGTGATTCAGAGAAACTGTGAGGCAGTCATTCGGAAATTCCCTGAAAGTTCTAACGCCAGGAAGTATGTTCTGAACTACTCGTTTTATAGAATACCCTACTCTGAGGGTAAAACTTCCCTGGTTAAAAATAAGGCAAGAACAAATAAATAAAATAGCAGCAAAGAATAAATTCAAGATATCTATTGGACAACTTGGTAAATATAGTTAATAACAATTTACGAATTCCTAACAGAGTAAATTTTAAGTGTTCTCACCACAAAAATAGTATGTTCATTATGCTGAGTTGTTCATATGTTCATTAGCTTGAGTTGGCCATCCCACAATGTTTATATATTTCAAAACATCATGTTAGTATACCGGAAATATATACCTTTCATTCCAGCATCCTATGTGGCTTAGCACTTAACCTGGGATTTTTATTTTAACTGAATTATTATGTGGATTTAAATAAGCCAATAGTGGTGAGATAGACCTCTACTTTGTATTTCCAAGTTCTACCATAATTTGAATTATTGGTACATAAGACACATGGGCAGAAAAAGAGGGCGCATTCAGACATGAAGGGAAATCCAAAAGCTCGCCTGTGATAACTTTCCTTTTTTAAAGATACTTCTTATCAATTAAAAAAATTAATTAAAAACAACAAAAAACCAAAAACCTCTCCTGGAGGTAGGTTCTTAATTCTCCTTGTGAGCAATTCCCATCACCGTAAAGGAGTGAATCTGCATAGGAAGTACATTTGTTGAAGCATGCAGTTAATAGAGAGTGACTTTTCATTTTACAGTGTTTGGTTTTTAAAAATTGTACACATAACCTATGACTACATTTTCTGTGTTAAAGTTTCAGGCAACGCAGATCTGGAGAGAATAATTACGAACGTCTCCCTCCGGCCCTGCCTTGCAGCCCTCTGCTCCCTTCAGAGGTAAATGCTGGAGGGTGTTTTGCGTGTCTTTCCAGGAGTGATCAGGCTCGTGCTTACGTGCACACATAACTCCACATGACGCACATACACAGTGTGCTTTCTTATCATAAAAGGCGTTCTAGATCTGTGCTGTCTTTTGACTTGCTGGTTTTTCATATAATAACATGACTTCCAAGACGTTTTCCCCCTCATTATGCTCAAATACTATTTTTTAAAGTTTTATAATATGGAATTGTTGTATTTTAATTAATCACCTTTCGCCCAACTCATAGTCATTTGTATTCTTTTCAGCTTCTCTCAGTAACAAACCTTTGTCTGTATTTTGTATCCTTCTCCATAAAACTTTTGGCATGAGTGTAAAGTATTTCTGTATGGCAGAATACTAGAATTGTAAGCTTTAAGGTTTAAATTTTTTTTTTGAGATGGAGGCTCACTCTGTCGCCCAGGCTGGAGTGCAGTGGCACGATCTCGGCTCACTGCAGCCTCCACTGCCCAGGTTCAGGCGATTCTCCTGCCTTAGTTTCTTGAGTAGCTGGGATTACAGGTGCCCGCCACCATGCCCTGCTAAGTTTTGTATTTTTAGTAGAAAACGAATTTCACTATATTGGCCAAGCTGGTCTCAAACTCCTGACCTCAGGTGATTCGCCTGCCTCAGCCTCCCAAAGTGCTGGGATTACAGGCGTGAGCCACCACACTTGGCCTGGGTTTAAATATTTTGAACCTTCATCTTTACTGATAAGATGCCTCACCCCCAAAATGGGATTTACTAATTTATACTTCCACCAAGACTGGAAGGAATTAGCTGTCCCAGGCTGAAGAAGTCCCTGGTGCACTTGGTTTTATCCCTGAGCACTTTCATACTGTGTTTGAAAGAAAAGGATTGGTTTAAGATGTCCACAAAGTGTTTCTAAAAAACAGAAAATTTACCACAGGCGAGCTTTTGGATTTCCCTTCATGTCTGAATGAGCCCTCTTTTTCTACCCATGTGTCTTACGTACCAATAATTCAAATTACGGTAGAACTTGGAAATACAAAGTAGAGGTCTATCTCACCACAATTGGCTTGTTTAATGCACATAATAATTCAGTTAAAATAAAATTCCACGTTAAGTGCTAAGCCATGTAGGATGCTGGAATGAAAGTACATATTAGCATGATTCTGAAGAATATGATAAAATGATTCATGACCCCACAAACCAAACTTTAAAAATCAGAAAATGTGTTGATGAGGTTAAAATGACAAGGTATTCTCTTAATTGGTTAATGTTTTTAGTCATGGTTGTAGCTTAAGCCTTTTTCCGATTTTGAAATGCCATTTCTCTTGGATGATGAGGCCATAAGTCAGAGATCTGCTTCAATAAAAGAATAAAATTGTCCGTAATAACCTTGGGATCATGAAGGATAGAAGCATAATTACATTTCCATTAAAAATAGCTTCCTCGGGGCACAAATAAACAGCAGCCATAATAATGTCATATATGAATATAACCATCCATAAAAGAGCCAGAAAGATAAAAACTATTATTATAATTTGCAATCTGTTTTTCTTTTTAAAATTTTTTAATTTTTGTGGGTGCATAGTAGATGTATATATTTATGGGTTATGCAAGTTGTTAAACACATTAGCTATAAAATTAAAGGCTGATTTTAAAAAACATTAAAGGTTATATTTTTTAAAGAGCCAAGGTAAGCAGAAAAAAAGATTTGTTTAATAAGGTGGGTTTCTCAAGAAATTAATGCAGTTATGTAACAATTCGAATGCACTTACAAACTGTATAAGACTTCAGTGTTCTCTACTCAAAGCACACTAACTATCAGCACACATGTTTGATTTAATCATTGAAAATACAGTCATTTATTTTAAATCGTAAAATTTTTAAAAAGTTGGATAATCATATTGAAAAGACAGAATTCTTTGATAATTGCTCATTAAAAACAGAAATTAGGCTGGGCACAGTGGCTCATGCCTGTAATCCCAGCACTTTGGGAGGCTGAGGCAGGTGGATCACCTGAGGTCAGGAGTTCGAGACCAGCCTGGCCAACATAGAGAAACCCCATCTCTACTTAAAAAAGTACAAAAAATTAGCCGGGTGTGGTGGTGGTGCCTATAATCTCTGCTACTTAGGAGGCTGAGACAGGAGAATTGCCTGAACCTGGGAGGCAGAAGTTGCAGTGAGCCAAGATCGTGCCATTGCACTCCAGCCTGGGTGACAGAGTGAGACTCTGTCAGAAAGAAAGAAAAGAAAGAGAAAGAGAGAAAGGAAGAGAGGGAGGGAGGGGGGGAGAGAGGGAGAGAGAGAGAAAGAAAGAGAGAAAAAGAAAAGAAAAAGAAAGAAAGAGAGAGAAGGAGGGAGGGAAGGAGGGAGAGAGAGAAAGGAAAGAAGGAAGGAGGGAAGGAAGGAAGGAAGGAAGGGAGGGAGGGAGGGATGGAGGGAGACAATTAAATACAGCAACTCTTTACCCAAAACCAAAAATAAACATTATCCTAAAAGGCATAACATTAATATATTTTCAGTTAAAATCAGGCACTAGGCAGAAACATTTTCCACTGCTGTTAATAGCCTTAAGATTTTAGTACTTATGATTAAGGTAAAATATAATTGCATAAACATTGGAAAAGAAAAGAGCCAGTGATCTCCTATTGCTGTGATATTATTTTGTACCTGGCAAAGCAAGTGATTCCGGCTAAAGCGAAAGTGCAAGAATTCAAATAAGAATTTGCATGTATACCAGATTGTATACCAGATAAGTGTTTTTAGATAAGTTTTCTCTATTTTGGCAATTAGGTAAGAGTGGAAATGTTAAAAAAAAAAAGTATTAATATGATCTGGAAAGCAATACATTTTGTAGAATATCCACATATAAGGATCACTATAAAATCTTATTAAAAGACCTAAAAACAAAGCAAATTCGAGCCCACCTCTCCCCACTTCACCTTGCCCGTCTGCCTTATGTCATTGATAAATGACACCTCTGTCTACCCAATTTCTTGGGTCAGAAGCCCAGGAGCCATACCCAGCCCCTCGGTTTCCCCATCCCCATATCCAAGCCCTCAGCATGTTTTGTTGACTTTGCCACCAGACACCTGCTGAGTGGAAAGTTCACCCATCACCCCCAATGGCAAAGCTTCCACTCAAGCGGATCTGGTCTCTGTCCTGGATCCCCGGGATTCCTTCCTGACTGGTGCCCGCCGACACTCTTTCTCTTCCGCATTGTGCCTTCCACCCAGCACCCAGGGAAATCCACACCTCGCATCTGGTTCTATCACTCCCCAGTGGAGAGCCGATTGCGGCTCCTGCTGTCCCAGCGCAGTTCCAGGGCCTGGCTACATCCTACGTGACCTGGCCTCTGCTCCCTCCGGGCGGCATCCCCTCCACCCTCCCCACTTTCCGCGTGTTGCAGCAGAGCCGTCTGCCTGCCCCTTGGCCAGGTCAAGCTCACGTGGGTGCCAGAGTGTCCCATCACCACGGCAGCTACTTTAGCACCAACTCTCCAGTCGCTTTCTATCCGTTACTCGACTCTGTTTTCCTCATGAGGACGCACTACTCTCTGAGCGTCTAACTGTTTGCAGGTGAAAGGGCCCTCATGCTCACAGGAGCATCGGCACAGTGAGCGCCGGGCATCCGGGGGTCTGTCTCGTGCCCGGCTTTACCCCGTGCCGGGACCTTCTAACAGAGCTACCCTGGCACGTACAGCCAGTTCCGAGACATGGTAGTTGTGAGAATAAAAGAATGAATGAATGAATGAATGAATGCATGGACAAAAGCAAAGTGAACACTTTCCACTTCATAGATTGGAGAGTTGAGGTTTGGCAAATTATGTAAATTGTCCATGATTAAATAGCTAAGGTTTGCCCAAGTTCAGACTCCAAACTGCTTCTGTCTAGCTCTGACCCTTAGGGTTCTCCTTTGCAGGCTCCCACGGACTCTGCCTGACTGCCACCTGTGTCTGAATCTTTCAGAGCTGTCTGTCTTAAACAGGAAGAAATGGCCTTTATATACTTTTTGTTTTTTGAGACAGGGTTTTGCTCTTGTTGTCCAGGCTGGAGCGCAATGGTGCGATCTCAGCTCACTGCAACCTCTGCCTCACGGATTCAAGCGATTCTCCTTCCTTAGCCTCCCAAGTTTCTGGGATTACAGGCACCCACCACCACACCCAGCTAATTTTTTGTTTTTTCAGTAGAGACGGGGTTTCACCATGTTGGCCAGGCTGGTCTCGATCTCGTGACCTCGTGATCTGCCCACCTCAGCCTCCCAAAGTGCTGGGATTATAGGCGTGAGCCACTGAGCCTAGCTATATACTGTTTTTCTTGTTGTTGTTGTTGTTGGTTTTTTTACTTTTACTTTTTTTTTTTTTGAGTTGGAGTTTCACTCTTATTACCCAGGTTGGAGTGCAATGGCGCAATCTCGGCTCACCGCAATCTCCGCCTCCTGGTTTCGAGCAATTCTACTGCCTCAGCCTCCTGAGTAGCTGGGACTACAGGCGTGCACCACCATGCTAATTTTTGTATTTTTAGTAGAGACGGCACTGTTTTTAAGGAAATCCACTCCCATTAAATGTTAGGCTAGATGTTTGTTAAACGTATTTTGTTATGCTGGCTTCTGGTTTACTCTGCACAGCTGAGGGGCATGAGAGGGGTGATATGATTTGTAAATGCCTTTGAATTGTTACATAACTGCATTGATTCCTTGAAAAAAGCCATCTTATTAAAATGAAACAAGTAATATTATGCCCTGTTAAAGCTGACCTATCAAAATGTAAAAGAAATAAAGTAATGAATGATGTCTCAGGAAAAAAAGAACATTGTTTTGTTATTGTGTCAGTTATATTTAAAGACAAATAATGCCTTGAAAGTATATTTTTAAATCAAGAAACGTTAAACACTGAAAACTACTAAAAATCTTCTATAAAAGTAGCAATATAGCATTCATAAATAACTAGGATACATTTAAATTTCTCCTTGATATTTTCTCGCCCCTTTCCATCAACAAGCATGGTGCTTAGGACCAGTGGCCTCTCCTTTCCTGCCAGGCTTTCAAAATACGGAAAAGCAAACAGAACAGAATACTCGATTTTCAGCTCATTGGCTGGAGGCAAATAGATTGTGGTCAGATAAGGGCTGACAGGTTCACAGTCATTTGCCTCATTTGTGACAGCAAATAAAAGATCTGGAAAGTACTGTCTGTAGTAGGCATAAGCAGGAGAAAATGGCATGGTGGCTGTGTAGACACAGCACTGAGGCAGAGAGGAAGAAAGTGAAAAAGGAAGGATGATACAGAAAGGGAAAGGAAAGAGGAAAGAAGTCACTAAGCATCCTTGGGTGTAAACACAGTAATGGGATTGCTGGCTCAAATGGCATTTCTAGTTCCAGATTCCTGAGGAACCGCCACACTGTCTTCCACAATGGTTGAACTAATTTACACTTCCTCCAACAGGGTAAAAGCATTCCTGTTTCTCCACATCCTTTCCAGCATCTGTTGTCTCCTGATTTTTTAATGATTGCCATTCTAACTGGCATGAGATAGTATCTCAATGTGGTTTTGATTTGCATTTCTCTAATAAAACATTCACCTATAAAGACACATGCACACGTATGTTTATTGCGGCACTGTTCACAATAGCAAAGACTTAGAACCAACCCAAATGCCCATCAAAGATAGATTGGATAAAGAAAATGTGGCACATATACACCACAGAATACTATGCAGTCATATAAAAGGAGGAGCTCTTGTCCTTTGCAGGGACAGAGATGAAGCTGGAAACCATCATTCTCAGCAAACTAACACAGGAACAGAAAACAAAACACTGCATGTTCTCACTCATAAGTGGGTGTTGAACAATGAAAACACATGGACACAGGGAGGGGAACATCACACACTGGGGCCTGTCAGCATGTGGGGGACTAGGGGAGGGAGGGCAGGGGGAGGAAAGACAGGGGAGGGATAGCATTAAGAGAAGCACCTAATGTAGATGAGGGGGGATGCGTGCAGCAAACCACCATGGCACCTGTATACCCATGTAAGAAAACTGCACGTTCTGTACATGTACCCCAGAACTTAAAATATAATAATAATAAAAAGAAGTCACTAAGCAAAAACTTGGATTTAAAAACTAGTGACATTTTAATGGAGTTATGCAATAATACTTCTTTCAAATTCTTAGCATTATAGAAGGACTTAGTAATGTCATGTCATTGAAACAAGGTCAAACATGGTTGAACAATAAAACTATGGGAGATTGTAGAGTTCAGGAAATGGAGAAATTAAATGCATTAGAGACAGCAATCAACATATGTGCATGAAAGCACAGGAAAGGAGACTAAAGAAATGGAGACTAGAAAACAATGACCCAAATAAGTAATATTCCTCAAAGAAGAAACTGTCATGGCACCAAGCCTTCTTTTAATAAGAATTTCGTACCAAGGAAAATTCTCTGAAATAACAGAAACTGCTTCAGGAAAAGTGGATACAGAATAACCGACACCAAAATACTTTCTTTCAAAATTACTGGACATCAAGCACGAAGAAAGAATTTTCAGACATTCAGACAGACAAGAAAACAGAAAGTCAACTACAAGGGGTGAAAAACGTAGGCTACCCAGAGAGCTCCAGAGAATCCAGGGAATATAGCAGAAATTATTTTTGAGAAAAAAATGTCAACAACTTCTGACTATAAAATCCGGTGAAATATGTTATTCATCCAAGCAAAAATGCCAGGAATGGAGAAGCAGTGGTGAGAGAATGGGTGTGAGGATTGATTCTTTCCTTAATATGAAACTAAAACTAGATGATGGTGGGAATTTCCATTAAGGAATTTAAGGTGTTATAATCTTGGCAAAATAAACATAACAATATAACCAAAACATTAGGAGGTAGGGGAAGAAAAAAAGGAAGTATAAAATTGTTAATGTGGTTTATCTTTCATATGATTGAGTTGATCAATAATATCTAAATTTGAAACAGAGGTATAAAAACTTAATGAGTATAATTCCTTAATTATTTTCAAAATCTTTTTTCATTATCTTAATGTGATCTCTTAGACACTAGTATGTCATCTGATAAAGTAAGATTTATCTGCTTTTCTTTATTTGGTTTCTTTAATAGCACTTTTCCCTTAAATTAATGCGAAATTATATTTGGTATTTTTTGAAAATTAAATTCATGAAAAAGAAACAATAGTCATATTGATTGGGAAAGAAACAAAAGGTGTTTTATTCAAATATAATATTATTGTCTACATAGAAAATCTCCAAGAATCTACCAAAAACTACTGGAACTAATGAGTGGGTCTAGAAGGTTGCAATATCCAAGGCCAATTTGCACAAGTCCACTGTATTTCTATACACTGGCAATGAATAATAGGAATTAATTTTATTTGGAAAAGTATCATGTAAAACAACATTGAAAAACAAAAATCTTAGTACAATCTGACAAAATATATAAAGATTTTTATGCTCAATACCATAAAACAATGACAAAAGAAATTAAGATCTATATAAGTAAAAGATACACTATGTTCATGGATCAGAAGACTCAATATTGTTAAGATGTCAATTCTTCCTAATCTATATACTCAAGATAATCCCAGTGAAAATCCCAGCAGAATTCTTTTTGTATATATTGACAAGTTGATTCTAAAATTTATATTAAAAAGTGGTAAACTAGAATTGTTCAAACAAATTTTTAAAAGACTAACTACATGGAGAACCCACACTACACAATTTTGAGACTTACCGTAAGACTGTAATAATAAAATACTGTGGTGGAGCTGAAAGGATATGTACATAGGCCAAAAGAACAGAATAGAGAGTTCAAAAAAACCCACACATCTATGCCAATTGATTGTTGACATAGATACAAAGGAGAAAGGATAGTCTTTTCAACAAATAATTCTGGAGCTTGTGGTTATCTATAAATCAAAACGTGAACATCTCAGCTTATACACAAATGAACTCAAGTAGATCACAGAAATGCATGTACATCTTAAAAATATAAAACTTAAAGAAGAAAATACAGAAAAAATTTTATGACCTTAGATTAGAAAAAGATTTATTAGAAGCAGTATCAAAAGCATAATCCATAAAAGAAAAAAAATTGATAAACTAAACTTTTCCAAATTAAAAACTTCTCTACTGTGGAAGATACTGCTAAAAGAATAGAAAGGCAAGCCACAGACAGGGAAAAAATGAATATATATTTTTTATAAAGCACAGAGAAAATATGCTTAAGTCATTAGGAAAATGTGAATTAAAACCATAAAGAGATACCACTATGTTATTTTAAAGCCTGACAGTATTAATGCTGGTGGGGATGAGGTGAAACTAGAATTCTCATACAATGCTGGTGGGAATGCAAAATGGTACAGCCACTTTGAGAACCAATTTCCCAGTTCCTTATGGTGTTAAACACAATCCCAGCTAGATTTTTATCCAAGAGAAATGAAAACCTATTTCATTTATATCCCCATGAAGTCCTGTGTACAAATGTTGAAAGCAGCTTTATTTATAATAGCTGAAACTAGAAACAGCTCAAATGTCCTTTGACTGGTGAATACATAAACAAAATGTGGTACATTTGTATAATGAAATAGTATTCGTCAACAACAAAAAAAATCAACAAGTTAAATTGGTGGGTGTGATGGCGCATGCCTGTCATCCCAGCTACTGAAGCTTGAGCCCGGGAGTTCAAGGCTACAGTGAGCTATGATCATGCCACTGTATGCCAGCCTGGAAGACAGAGCAAGACCGTATATTTAAAAAAACAGTGTTTAAATGAACAAATGATCATTACACACAATATTGTGGAAGAATCTCAAAAGCACTATGCTAAGTGAAAGATACTGGTCGCATAAGTCCATACACTATATGATGTTATTCATTAGACTCTCAGAAAAAGCAAAACTACAGAGACAGAAGTCAGATCAGTTTTCACCAGGAGCTGGGGGAGGAAGAAGGTTCAAGGTACCTTCCAAAGGGGCACAAGGGAACTTCACGGGGTGGGAGTAATAGTCTGTATCTGGATTGTGGTGAAGCTAACAAGACTACATTTGCCAAAACTCATAGAGCTACATACCTAAAATGGTTATAAATTATACCTCAATAAACCTAACTTTAAAACTAAATTGGCATGTTTATAGATCCTATATATGGGGATTGTTCCATTTATTTTCTATCTGGATGTTCTTATAGACATAAATATTAACCTTTAAGTCTTTGTTAATACAAACGTTAACATGTATCGGTTAATGTTAATGATGGTTAGAGCAGGGTGACTGGGACTTCGAGTGACATTTTGCATTCTTCTTTGTGCATTTCTGTATTACTTGATTTTTAAAATAAGCATGTATTTTTTTTTCCAAAAAGTTTTATTTTTGTTCAGGGCTCAAAATAGAGTCTCCAAGAAAATAAAGGATTAGTAAGATCTGAACAAAAGAAATCCAGAATGGCAACGAGGGCCCAGCAGAGGTGAGAGGTGAGGATATGATTTTCATCACACTGGCCTTTCTGGGTTTCATGACTGGATCTGAGCATGTGGTCGACCAGTGACCTATCATCTAGACTGTAGTTTCCCCAACAGAGGACCCCTTTCCTACAAGGACCTCTCAACTTCCTTTAGTTCTTGACTTATAAGAGGTTTCCAACATACAGACTTGTATGGAGTAGGTGTATTCCTGGAATGCTCAGACAGTAGGAAATTTCTTTAGGTTGTTCTCATATTGTATTGGCATAATCCTTTTTCAGTTCTTGGGAAAATTTACTACGTATTTTACGCAATCATTTTAGTAATCAAATTACAGTCATGCTACTGATTCCCTACAGAAAGTCAGGCAGCTGAAGTGGCAGCACTGCATAAATTGATACATCAGATCCACCATCTGTTCTCAATGTACGCATCAGCTCTTCCACACCTGCCTGGACTTATCTTGGGAAGGCGAGCAACAAGAAGAAAAAAAATCAAAATGTTTAATTACTGTCGCTAGAAAAGAAGGTGCTATTAGCAAAACTGAACTCACAGATACTCACAAGTTCACAGGCTCCTTCTTCAAAGCTGCTAAGGTGTAAGCTAGAAGTAAGTGGTCTTTATCTGTAGCCCTCTGATGGCTAGTTGGGGATGGGAAAGTTAACAAACCCTCTTCTGTGAACTGCAGAGCCTGAGGGCGAGGAAAAGCCCACTCTTGTGCTTTCATATTTCTGCCCCTGAAATATGACATAGCACCCCCGGGCACCTGCTGTCTTTGCATCTTCTCACACTCTGAATAAACAAGCATTTTAGGAAAAGCCAAGAATATAATGAAGGCTTAACTCGTAGTGTGGAAGTGTTTAGGGCTGCCCCCTACAGCTCAGAGGCCAAATGCCACCAGGATCACTTTCATACACATAGACTCCATTTGCTTTTTGACGTCACCTCCATTGCCAGTGGCACAGTTCAAAATCGTTAACATTTCACAGTTTATTTTTCAAGATCTCCTTAGGCCTACTATTTACACATATAAACTCAAGTGATAAAAGGACTAACTAGCTATTTTTATAACCTCTCATTTTACTCTTCAAAAATTTTAGGCAAGAATAAAATATATAACAATGTATAAATGAACGCGAACACTTGGCTCTAAGAGTCCTCTAGAATATCCTTGGCATCTCTGTAGAGATAAAAGGTAGCGTGAAAAAAAAAAAAAGCCAAATCGTGCTGCACACACACCCACTCCATTTTCCATAATACTCTTTGGGCGTATCTTTTCAGAAAATAAGAATTTGGTCTTATTCATATAAGCTTCCACGAAGTAAGTAGTGCTGGATTTTTAAACTTTCTCTTTTGATGCGTAGGTGCTAACAGGCAACTTTCTCAACTTGTCATCCTATTTCAAAGTTCCGAGAAAATCCACAGCATTAAACATTTCTCTTGTAAGTTACTGCGCTCCTTAGCAAATCACATGACAAGTGGGTAAATACAAGTATTCATAAGCAAATACAATGTGTTACAAGTGAACATAGCAAGCCCCTGGGCAATTATGGGAAAGTATGGACTGACTGAGAAAGCATTTAGGCATAGTGACTTGTTCCCTGACTGTCCAGAAAGGCTTAAATTCCTTGCTAGAAACTCTTTTGAAAGAAAATGTGAGATGGGCAGCGGCAAGGCTAGGGTGTTCTAGGCTGCGTTAAGAAAAATACGCTATCAGCGTGGCCTGGTCTGGTTCTGCTCTGCTATCCATGGCTCAGGTCAATCTGGAACATGGGACTCTGTGTGGGAAATTACATGCTAAAAGGGAATTCAAAGATCTGTAACAAGAAAAGAAAAGCAGCACAAGAGAACTGGGACTTCAGAGACGCGAAGGATGACTGAAGAGGTCTGATCATTTAGCCTGGAACAGACTCAGTGCGAGAAGGGACAATATGCTCCTCTTCAAATATTTGAAAAGCTGGGCTTTGAAGAGATTTATTTGGTTTGCTCCAAAGGGTATAATTTAGACCATATGGTCAGAAACTACAGAGAAACTGATTTCAGCTCAGTACAGGGAAGAATCTTCCAGCTGGCAGTGACAGAATGGCTGAAGAGGAGCCGGGAGTGGTGGCTCATGCCTGTAATCCCAGCACTTTGGGAGGCTGAGGCGGGCAGATCACCGGAGGTTGGGAGTTCAAGATCAGCCTGACCAACATGGAGAAACCCCATCTCTACTAAAAATACAAAATTAGCCAGGCGGGGTGGTGCATGCCTGTAATCCCAGCTACTTGGGAAGCTGAGGCAGGAGAATTGATTGAACCCAGGAGGCGGAGGTTGCAGTGAGCTGAGATTGCACCACTGCACTCCAGTGTGGGCAACAAGAACAACACTCCATCTCAAAAAAAAAGAATAGCCAAAGAGGGACCGAATAAATAGGCTGGCCTTGAGAGGTGGGGCTGGCTTTGCAGCACATTTGAGTTGCACAAGCAGAGCCTGGGCAGCCGTCTGGGGGGAAGCCGGAAAAGGCATTTAGCAGGTAGAAGTAAAAAAGGGTCCATGAGCCCATATAACAAACTTGGCTGTTGAGTGAGAATCTGGCACCCACCTACATAGGAACTCACAGTTCAAGTGATGATGGAAATAATACCATATTTCTTTCTGTTAGTAGAACCCTACATGGGCTGGGTAGAAAAGAAGGTGCTCTGTGTATGGAGGAAGTCTTTGAACAAGCGAAATTACAGTGTTTGAAGAAGCACACTTCCCTCTTTTATACAGTTCTGAAACTGTTATAAAGATTTCGTTGTTTGAAGAGTTGAAAAACTGCTTCATTAAGAACCACACTGTGGCTTCAGGAAAAGGAAGTCACAACTTGCGGGCCAGCCCAGCCCGAGGTCTTTATATTGAATGGTTTGACACTGTAAATGCATACGGTGCAGATTTATGGACTGGAGATTTTGTGGTTTGTTAAAAATATTTCTTGCAAGTGATTTGAAGTATGCTATTTTTGATATTTCATCAAATGAGCTACTGTAACCTAAGTTAAACAAGTCATTCAATATTCTCAAGCAGCAAACCATAACCTAGCAAGACTTTGGAACCAGAGGGTGGTAGCACCCTCCTAACATAGGAAACTATTCCTCAATTATTTGTAATTATTATAATCATTTCATATCTTCTGGAGAGTTATTAAGAAGATGGGGTTGCTGACCTTCTTAACAACAAATTATCCAATTTATTATCTGTAATTTTGTTCCAATTTAGAGTCGGGAGAAGGTAGGAAAACAAACTCTGGGAGAAACAGATTCTCCTGATTCTAAATTGCTCACATTGGGAATTTCCTTCCCCATCTCTATGTACTAAAATCCCAGCAGAGCTTCCAGGCATACCTTCACATGGTGTGACCCCAGCAGCCTGCTGTCTTCACCCTAATCCGCATGCCTGGGGAGTCACTCAATTCCTCCCTTGAACACTCAACACAGGGAAAGCCCCCGAGTCCTCACTGTCTCATCTGAAAACCCTCTCATGATTGTTTGCAGACTGCATGAGATAAACTGAAAATATTTAGCATTGTGTTCAGGACAGAGTAGGTGTTCAGCCCACCTGTCCCCTTCTGAATTGCCAGTTCATGGCGGTGTCTCTTCCCCAGCACACGCTCCAGCAGGCCACTGCTCTCATTTGCCTTGTGAGGCGATCGGGGCTGAGTGAGCGTCTTAAGCTTTTCTCTTTCTCACCTAATACCTTTGCTTTCTATCTTCCCTTTTTTGTTTTCCTTCTATCTTAGGGGAAGAGTGCTTTTCTTCCATTCCAAGGTTAAACATTCCAACTTGGCCTTACTGTTAATTACTGATATCTCCTCTGGAGTCTCTAGCCATTTTCTCCTTCTGGAAAACATCTCAATCGATTCCCCTCTGTTTGCACCTTCTTCTAAATTGAAAAACAGAATAAGGTGCCTCAATGTTAAAATCGAGAAAGAAAATACAACTGCTCCCTTTCTCTACCACCCTACTCGATTTTTTCCAGTCTTTTTTTTTTTTTTTAAGACTGCTTCCAATGCCTCACCATTCACACATTCTAAATCGTTTGTAATCTGGTCTTCATGTTCGCCATCTGCTATTTTTGCAAATTCACTAGTGATTTCATAGTTATAAAGTCCAGTTACTGCTTCTGGGACACCATGCTGTTGCACTTGACTCTGCTGTGGCTGGGTATGGGACATCTCTACTGGTCTCTTCCATTCAAAATGTTTAAAATCAGTATCAGCCCCGACGTCCAATTTATCTTTTCATATTCCTTTCTCAGTCTCTCACTTGGGTGCTAAGTGTTCATCTTTGCTTTCTCCCCTTCCTTCCACCCAGTCTGTGCTTCTGTCCCCCTCCTCTGCCTGACAATGTTACGTCCTGAACGTGTATATTATTTATTGTTACTGTTACTCCATTGGATGTAATGAGGCTCTCATCACTCACTTCCCACCTGGGCTACTGCCACTTCCTCCTGACGCTCATTCTACATCCTGCCTTGTCTCGTTCCACCCACTCCCCCACAATTTTGCCAAATTATTAGTTTTTTCTTTTGAGACACAGTTTCACTCTGTCGCCCAGGCTGGAGTGCACTGGTACAATCTCAGCTTACTACAACCTCCGCCTCCCAGGTTTAAGCAATTCTCCTGCCTCAGCCTCCCAAGTAGCTGGGATTACGGGCACGTGCCACCACACCCAGCTAATTTTTATATTTTTAGTAGAGAAGGGGTTTTGCCATGTTTGTTGGCCAGGCTGGTCTTGAACTCCTGACCTCAAATGATTCACCCACTTTGGCCCCGCAAAGTGCTATGATTACAGGTGTGAGCCACTGTACCCGGCCCAGATTTTTCAGTGTATTTATCAATATATCACTTTTTTGCATAAAATCCTTTTGTGGCTAGCCATTTTCTATGGAATCAAGTATATTCCATTCAATTTACTTCAACTGCCCTCGCAAAGCTCTTTATAGTACGGATGTCACTGTGGCTAACATCTGTGGAATTCCACTATGTTCCAGCACTTCAGACGTCTCCCCTGATCGTCATGATAATCCTGTGTGGCAGGCTCAGTATTGTTTGGGTGTCACAGTGAGAATCCAGAGGTTTAGTTAGGATTAGAATTGTGTCTCTATCTCTGCAGCCTAATGAGCGAGCTCATGAGAGAATCTTTTTTTTTGAGCTGGAGTCTCATTCTGTTGCCCAGGCTGGAGCGCAGCGTGGCTCACTGCAACCTCCACCTCCTGGGTGCAAGTGATTCTCCTGCCCCAGCCTCCCAAGGAGCTGGGATTATAGGCACACACCACCATACCCAGCTGATTTTTGTATTTTTAGTACAGATGAGATTTTGCCATGTTGGCCAGGCTGGTCTCAAACTCCTGACCTCAGGTGATCTGCCCACCTCGGCCTCCCAAAGTGCTTGGATTACAGGCATGAGCTGCCTCACCCAGGCAAGAGAATCTTTGAGGCTGCCTTCACTCATACGCACTTCTGGACTCCCCACTCAATCTCACCCTGATGGCTTCACAACGTGATCACATTCCACTCACTGGTCTCAGCTCTGCCTGCTGAGGCCACATGCTTTCCCATGCCCCGCTCAGGCCCTTTCTAACAGCACAGTGTGTGTTTGACTTCTCTTTATTGCCTTGTGCACTCAGGAGCATGGGGATGCCTTCCTTTCCTCATCTTGGGGTCCTCCTCTACATCAGAACATAAGAGTGATTCCATATGTGTTGAATTTCAATGCCTAGGTTTTCTGCCTTGTTAGAAAACAGGCTCTTTAAGGGTAGGACAAAACATCAGAAATGTTTGTATATTTTATAGCATTGAACATGATGTATTATGCATAGTTGATGGTAAATATCAAATGAATGAGCAAATAGAACAAAAGAAAGAGAATCACCTACGCTGCGTGGATTTCTTCAACTATAAAGGGGTTAGGGTAGACTGCCTCTAAGACTCCTCCCAGATCTAAAATGTTAAGAGTTTAAGATTCTGCTTATTCTTTGCTTTTTAATTCTGCTTATTCTAATACTTTCTTATTTTGTGTCAGTAAACAGAAAAGTGGACTTTTGTATCTGCGAAATTAAACCCGAGAAGCCATCATAATGAAATCACCTTTGCAAGAATTACACAACAGTGAGAAAATGATTGCAGTGAAAGAGAGCTTATCTAATCAACCCCCATCTTGCCTTTAACCTCCAAACTGCCTTTAGTCATTCCTGGGCACAATAGCCCTTCCCAAACCTACACAGCCTTTGCAAAGCTAATGAAAGACCACCCGTTAGGAGAATGAGGAGCTGAATTCTGCTAAGGTACCGATGTAAACAATTATGAGCCATTATTCTGGAGGCAGCAAGATTTGCAATACCCTCAATTATTTCTACAGAGAGCAACGCTATTGTATCACAGAACCCAAGACTGCCTTCTGAAATGCCTTCTCAGGTTTTTGCTCTTCTGACCACCAATGGCTCCACGTGGGCCCACCAACCAGCTATATGGCCTCACTCACAAGCAGACCCCCAGACTGCCAAAGTGTCCTTGAAAATCCCTAGTCTCTGAATTTTGGCGGAGATTGATTTGAGCCGTAACTCCACCTCCCACATGCTGTGGCCAGCCTTGTGTCAACGAAACTCTTTACTGCAATTCCACAGTCTCAGTGAAATTGGTTTTGTCTGTGCAGTGGGCAAGAAGATCCCATCAGGTGGTGACGACGACTCTTTTTGTATCTTATATAAAATGTTAGATTGGGTACTCAGTTAATTTCTTTTACTCCTGCTTATACTAGAAATCCTTGAGCATCAAAGGAAACTGCAGCATTTCAATTGCTTTAAGAAACTAACTGGAATGTACAGAAGAATAAAGATGTTGAAGAAAATATACAGCTATGAGGGAACTTGGAAGTTGTTAGCGTTCAAGAATTGCACCAGTATCTTAAGGGGCAAAGGGTAGACATAATTTAAAACATCTGCTAGAGAGCTCTATAGCATTTCCTTTTTGCAGACATGAAGCAGTCAATGGTAGTTATTCCCCAGAGCAATGTCAGCACTCCCATATATTCGTTTTTACTAACAAGGACTTTGATTAGACACCCATGTTCATTGCAAACTTATTCACAACAGCCAAAAGGTGAAACAACTCAAGGGCCCACTGACAAATGAATGAGTAAACAAAATTTGGTACGTACGTATAATAGAATATTATTCAACCTTAAAAAGAAAGGAAATCCTGACACATGTCACAACATGGATAAACTTTGTGGCTGTCATGCAAGGTGAAATAAGTCAGACACAGAAGGACAAATCCTGTATGACTGCAATCATAAGGAAGTACCTGGAGTAGTCAAACTCACAGAGACAGAAAGTAGAATGGTGGTTGTCAGGGCCTAGGGTGAGGTGGCCAGTTATTGCTTAATGGGTACACAGTATTAGTTTTGGAAGATGAAAACATTCTGGAGATGGATGGTGGAGATGGCAGCCCAAGAATATGAATACACTTAAGGCCTTATGGTTGTACATTTAAAAATGATTAAAACAGTCAATTCTATGTTATTTACATTTACTCACAATGAGAAAGGAGAGAAACCTTGAGCAAATGGAAAGGAAAATTATAGCATCAAAAAAACAAGAATAGGGAACTATATAATCCATTCTTTTGTGGTTTGAACACTCCGATTACTATTGAGAGGTAGTGAAGTGACTGATCTTGAATTTGCTAAGGATGCGAGCTGTGGAGGAGCAGGAAGAGAGAATCAGGCACAGCGTAGGGGAAGGCAGGCATTGTGCTTGCTATGCTGCTAATGAGAAGGAAGAAAGAAGAGAGAAAGGCCTTCTCATACTTAGGAAATTGTCTTGTGCTGCCCTGTGTTCCAGAGCACTGTGTGGTGAGAGGGCTTGAGGTGGGATTATAACGCCTGAGAGTGTGAGCCTCTGGAGGCAGAAGGGAGGGGCTGAAACTCACCAGACAGCACCACTGCCGCGTTGGAGGGAAGGCTCTGAGAGCTGCTTCCTGGGCCGGAGTCCACCCCCTAGCAGGGCTGGCGCTTGTCAAACTTCATTATTCTCCATGATACTGAGAGATTCAGGCCCTCCAGCAGCTCACTCACGGACGTTAAATCTGGAATAGATAGTGCAGAGGTGAAGGGAATTTTCTTCCCTCCAGCTTCTGAAGGTTTGAAAATTTGAGTCCATAAAACAAACTGACAATAGATAGGTTAACAGCTAGAAGAGCATATGAATTTATTAACATGCACATGGACACGGGCATCCCACAGACATGAGACTTAAAGAAAGGTCACAGGTGGCTGAAGTTTTTAGACTATCTTCCATGCCAGGTCATGGAAGGAACTGGGGGTAGGGGTTTCCTGGGGAGGGGTGACAAGGTTATGGGAGAGTGAAGGCAGGTAAGCCTGGTGAGCAAACAGTGTCTCATTATGTGTATAAAACTCTCCTATAACCCTGGAGCTGCTCTCGGGAAGAGTAAATGGGAATGGGACAGAAGTCTCTATCACACCTCGAGCAGTGTCAGACCTTAGCCTCTTTTTCTCATGAGTTAACCTTTCCCAGATCCGGATGAGGAAGACAGGGGGGCCTCCGAGCCTGCCTGCGTGGTCTGTCTACCTACCTAATGCAGATTTTCCCTACAGAGGCAAATCTTTCTCACAAAGGACAGCTTTTCAGAGCTATTCCTGTGTTCTCCAGCCCCTCTGAATAGCCATCTTGAAATACGCCAAAGAAGCATATTTTAGGGTAAAATATTCCAGTTTCTTTCAATAGAATCATAGCAATATGCATATTTTAAAAGAGCAAAAACCGTATGGGAACATACTGGAGGAAAATATGAAAAAGACAAGCGTAAAAGAATCAAGTGCAAAAGAAAAGGTTAGCAGGAGGTGCTGGGGAAAGTGGGCATAAGACGCCAGATGCTTCATGGCCCCCAGTGTATTTGCATGACATCAAAATTAGATTTTGACTAATTTTCCAACAAACTGGTTGGCTTCAGAAGTAAAAAAAAAACAGAGATAGTCATTTTTCCTATTAGTAATCATCAAAAATAAAAACCAATTTGAAAATTTCTGTGTAGATTTTCAGTTTTACAGACTTAATTTCCAGTTCCTTTTAAGAATGGTCTGAACCCAGAGCCTCTATGTCCACACCAATTAAACCACATGCTACACTGAAGACTTGACCAGGGGCGTCACAAGCACCCAGATGTCTTACCTCGCAAGGTGCCAACGTCTCCCTGTAATTACTGC
Organism: Alouatta palliata; assembly: GCA_004027835.1. NCBI lineage: Eukaryota > Metazoa > Chordata > Mammalia > Primates > Atelidae > Alouatta > Alouatta palliata. The sequence goes on from PVKV010003275.1 coordinate 20,744, forward strand.
ACTGTCAGAGTCAATATCTCTCTGGGGTCTGCTTTTGAGGTTCAGCCGATCGGCTCCATTGTGCTGACACAGCTCAGCTTATGCCAAAGAGAGCTGCCATCTCAGTCTCCACAAAACAACAAGACACACCATCATCCCAGATGATGCAACCCACTCCCTCAGCAAACATCACTGTAACTTGAAAATCACAGACCCTCAAGAATGAAGGAGGCCTGGAGACCATTTCCCTCCCAGCCCAGCACTTTCCTGAAGTGGAGACAGGAGGGGCATGATCACTCAGGGAGACAGTGACTGAGCCGGGATGCCTCCTGACACCCAGGCTGGGCCTGTTCCCATGCTGCCGTGTATGGCCACGCATCGGTGTTTTAATGACCCATTCATCTGATCACATTGCTTTGCACACTTATTTTAATTTTAAACTTGAAAACATGTGATTTGCTAGTTGTGTGCATCCAAGAATCCATGACACAGAAAAGAAAGAAGAATGAATGAGGACAATAGGCTCACGGGGAGCCAAAATTCTCATTCTAAGCCTTCATCTCTTATGAGTGACAGGGCAAGCCATGGTCAATGTTACTGAAGCGACAGCAGTGAACTAAGTCAGGGTCAAGGTGCAGTGAACTAAGTCAGGGACGAGGTACAGTGGACTTGTTTTGGCATCACAGTACCTTCTGAACTCCTTGCCTGTATGTTTCAGCAATTCCCTACCATACAAACCTCTACTCTATTGATCCATTCCAATATAGGATCTAAGAAGGCCAGGTAACACTTCCCATGTCCTGGTAACCTAGGCTCAACTTAGGTTCAGATTTCCAACATGAATGAATAACCCAAAGAGGCGAGGTCAGCGGAGGAAAATGTGGCTGTGGTGTGAGCATCGTTCTGCTGTAGTGGAGGCGGCAGTCATGGCGCCCGGGGTGCACCTGGTGCTGCATGGCAGTGGCACCACCCCAGCCAGAATCCCGGGAGCACTGGGCCCGGTGCCTGGCTGCCTTCTCGCTCAGAGTCAGACCTCACTGTCTGTGATCCTAGACAGTACCTTTTGCTGATTGGCCCCGACAGGGCAGTTGAGAATGAAGGACTAGGGTTCTTCTCTGAGAACTTTGCCTTAACAATAAGAAACTTGAATAACAGTGGCTTTGTAAACCGTGACATTAACAATTTCTTTTTCAGAGAAGTAAAATGTAGGCAAATTACAGTTTTCCTGAAATAACCTAATTTTCAAATAATTCTGGCCAATCCCTTCATTGTTTTCTTTCGAAAATATTATTATTAGAAAAGCTTGGTCCCAAATTCATAGTGCAGAGTTTCATTTGGATCAAAAATAGCCAGAGAGAATGATCAGGAAGGACCGGGAAAGGGGACTCTATGAGAGTGATGGAGTTTGAAACCCCATTGAGTAGGTACGGCCACAATTATCCAGCTCTGAAGAAGGATCAAAGGCTCATTGGCCAAAAAAAGCTCTGGATTAGGCTAAATAATCACTTAGCCAACTTGCATATAACGAATACTCACATCGATCCCACAGCAATTTCACTTTCGAATTTGTCATGGGAAATAGATGGGAAAGAGATTGCAATGGATTCTTGTATAAAGAAATGCACTTACAGAAAATGGGTGATTTTCGGCATTGATGGGTTCTGAATTAGATACAAATCTTCAGAGAAAAGATTTAGACATGTTTGCTGCCATTAGTATCTTCAACAAGTGTCAAGAATAAGCAGGTTGCTGGATTAAAAGAGAATAATAATAGGCAGTGACAACCGGATTCGCAGCCCCCTACAGAGCAAGGATGGAAGAACCTTTTGCAGAAAGAGCAGACTGTCCTGGGGGCTGACCTAGGGAGGGGCGGGGAGTGCTGGAAACACAGTTGGGAGAAAAGAATACTCCAGAGGTGCGATGTTTTCATTTAATCATGGGCACTAACCTCAAAAGTTAATTTAGAAAGCAAAGAAAACATTCTAGCAGTAATAAAAGAGCAGGGCTCTTTGGGATGCTGAGGCAGGCATATCACAAGATCAAGAGATCGAGACCATCCTGGTCAATATGGTAAAACCCCGTCTGTACTAAAAATACAACAATTAGCTGGGTGTGGTGGCACGTGCCTGTAGTCCCAGCTACTCGGGAGGCTGAGGCAGGAGAATCTCTTATCTCTTGAACCCAGGAGGCAGAGGTTGCGGTGAGCTGAGATCTCACCACTGCACTCCACAGTCCAGCCTGGAGAGAGAGCAAGACTCTCTCTATATCAAAGACATATGTCTATATCAAAGACATAGAAGTATTTGAGAGACTGTATAGTTTACTGAGCTTAACTAGAATCTTAATATGCTGATAAGGCAAAACTTCAGACAGTAGACTTTTCCTAAGCAAATCTCTTTTGGAAATACAAGCAAAACTCAACTTAGAAGACAAGATTTTATGCCAGAGGTAGTGAGGCCACAGATTATACAACAATTTTCTTTGAACAGCTAGTAACCAGGTTTTGACAAATGGAAATTCCTTACTTCTTGTTTCAATTAACTGCTCTTTTCTAGACACAGAACTACCGTGTAGTGTAACAAGATGATTGGCAAGGGGTGCTCCGTGACCCCAGAGGTGTGGGCCTCTAACAAAGAGCCATGTCCTCTGCAGAGAGTTCTTAGTGAAGAATGGCGCCACTGGAAATCCAAGTCACTGGGTGATTCCGATGACACCTGCCTGACATTACAAATACTGCTTACATACGGCCAGAAAAAAAACCCACATCAGTGATTGTTTATTATTGAGCTATGGAAAAGCTGCCATCATTGTTTATTATTGAGCTATGGAAAAGCTGCCATCATCTGCAGCAACTGTTGAGACTCACGAAATAATACCCCAAAATGAAGACCTCAGAAGCAAGAGCTTCTCTCTGCCCTTCTGTTCTCAACCAGATATAGAAACCAGAATCCCTCTTCCTCAAGGTGGGTCACCGTAACCACAACCCCTTGGCCCCAGAGCCAGCCTTAAAAGCTAAAAGTATTAGTCGAACTTTGCCTCTGCCTTTCTGTGTAAAAGTGGTGGTAAAGACACTCTCTGACCCACCTTGTCTGAGTGTAGATCACGAGACCCGATTCCAGAAGGGAGCTGCCCAAAGACTCCAAGAAGAATTTGGACAGACAGGCCTTGCTGGGTCTCCCCATTCAGTCTACTCGTGTTGGATCACACACTTTCCGTCCAATCATATGTCTACACGGCTGCCCACACTTCATTAAACTGAAGCATAAAAATGGACAGTTTCCCCTGTATCTTTGGGTCTTCAATCTGAAGGCTCCCATGTACACATTAATAAAATTTGTATGTCTTTTCTCAAATTAATATGCCTTTTGTGACTTGATTTTTCGGTGAACCTTCAGAGGGTGAAGGGAAAATTTCTTCTAGGCCCTGACACAGCCATAACTACGGAAGTCTGAAACAGGTATGCTCCACAACCCACAACAGGTATAGAAAGTCTTGGAACATAGATGGCGAAGGTGCAAACCAGCATGAGAGAGAGTTCAAAAAGCCAAGGAGTCAGGCTAGGCGCTGTTGCTGAAGCCTATAATCCCAGCACTTTGGGGGCCAAAGCAGGTGGATCACCTGAAGTCAGGAGTTCAAGACCAGCCTGGCCAACATGGTGAAACCCCATCTCCACTAAAAATAAAACAATTAGCTGGATATGGTGGCAGGCGCCTGCAATCCCAGCTACTAGGGAGGCTGAGACGCGAGAATCGCTTGAACCCAGGAAGCAGAGGTTGCAGTGAGCCAAGATCATGCCACTGCACTCCAGCCTGGGTGACACAGCCAGGCTACGTCTCAAAAGCTAAGAAGCTGGACAGCTCCATCGCAGGGCTAACATTCCATCTAAGCAAGTGACTATAATACAAGCACTTTTTGACATCTAAATAAACTTTGTGCCTTTAACGACTATTTTCTGATTAATATCCCATTACTGCCTGAAGGCAAAACAAAGCTGAAAGGGCAAGATTTCGGGATAACCAAAGAAATGCATTCACATATTAAACCATTGACAGTTTTAAGATTTATATTCTAAATGGATCATTCTAGCAATTAAGCAGAGGGGGAATGAATGGTAGGGATATAAGAAGGGAAACGAGAAAGGGATTCAACAGTTGATGTCGAAAATAAGAAAGGTTCAAATTAGTACCATGTCTGTAAGGAAGAAAAAAAGGGAAAATTTTCAAAACACGTATTTAGAAGTTAAATCAATCAACTCGATTATTCATTGGATGCTGAAAGACTGGGTGAGGAACATAAAAACATCAAGAATCATTCGGGGGTGTTTTGGAGGCAGTATTGCTTGGGGTTAGTCAGTAAGGGGTGACAAAATAAGAACAAAATAATGACTACAAAAACAAGAATGAAACTAACTTGTCATTATGTTGATTTGCATGTCAGCCTTACTGTTCTATCTTTACTCTGGGGGAAAATATCGAAGCTGTAATAGGAATAAAATGCAGAGTAGGGGTGGAAAGGGTGCCAGTTTAGCACAAGGTAATACCCGAATCTTTAGTAAAAGCAGAGAATGTTATTGGGATACTGTGAGCTTCACTGTAGAGGCCAAGGCCTGGTGAGATTCAATAAAAGGGCACCAAGCATAAATCCAGAAGGTGATGATGCTGGTATAACCCACAGGATGTTGGGGATGACGTGTTTAATGGCCACATCCTGATCCACTATTGCCTAGGGGATGTTTAATGGAGCTACACAAAACCTATCATGCTTTGGTTCAATGAGAGATTTTTTTTTTTAAGCTCACACTTCAAGCAAGGAACCGGAAATCTCTCCCATCATCACAGTGCACACAGGCAGTGCTAATTTTCAAAGCAGCCTTACCTGGCTTAAAGGAGATAGGAATCAGGGCAGCCTCTGACAGCCTCAAGGGAGACAGAGATGGTGCCATCCTGCACAGCCACTCCCAGCAATGGCTGGAGGTAAGCAGCAGCAGGCCCAGTCTAGGTAAGAGCACCTGGACACACAGCAGACAATCCAAGCTACTCCTTAGTCAGATGGTTAAGGTTTCTCGAAGAATTGGTGGCTGTCATCAGGACCCACCGTCTTCTTTGCCATTTTCTGTATTTAAGTGTGCACAGGGATTTGGACATATTTTTCATTTTAGGGTGGAGATTCTGCTGTTCTTGAAAATCCTTTTTCATTTTGTAAAGCACTGAGTTTATTTTTATTTTTTTTAATAGACAAGGTCTCACTCTTTCACCCAGGGTGGAGTGCAGTGGCGTGATCACAGGTCCCCACAGCCTCAACCTCTTGGGCTCAAGCGATTCTTCCCCCTCAGCCTCCCCAGCGGCTGGGATCACAGACATACTCAGCGCTGAGTTTAAACCCACCTAACAACCAGTTACGCAACATGCCCAGGAATTCCCAGAGCCAAGATTGTCTGGCTGAGTCAAGGGCTTGATATTCAGAGTTGGAAAAATAAAGAGCTCCCCTTAACAAATTTTATCTGAATAAGTAGATTTGTATTTGGAGGAGCCAAGTTTGCAGTTGAGGCCAACAAGTATTACACCTTGAAAACTTGACACGTTCTTTACAGTCATAAGTACTCAACAAATGGTTACCACGCCGGAAGTGATGGAAGACTTATTAGAAAGGGGGAAAGATGGAAATACGAAAATGAATTAGGCTGTGGTCATAACCTGGAGGAAAACAGATAAGGGTTGATCTAAGAGGCAATGGCGCTAGAAAGGAGAAGACAGCTGCACATAGTGGCACACACCTGTAGTCCCAACTACCAAGGAGGCTGAGGAAGGAAGATCTCTTGAGCCCAGGAGTTTGAGGTTGTAGTTTGCTGTGATCACACCTATGAATAGCCACTACACTCCAGCTTAGGAAATATAGTGAGAACTCAGCTCTAAAAATAAAAAGAAGAAGGGGAAGAAAGAAAAAGATAGCTAAGAGAAATTTAGAGGCAGACAGTTGTTCATAAGTAAAAAGGCAGTGTACTACATAGGACAAGTAAGTGACTATACTTGGGAGTAAAATATTAAATTGTCTTAACTTGCGAGAAATAATAGACCTACTCTTTACATACTGACACCCAGCAGTGAACCACACAGCCTTTAGATTAACAAGGGGAATTTCTTCCCTCTTCAGGCAAGTACAAGTCCCAGTTCTCTTATCTAAGATAACTCAACTTGGATTTACATGGAAGTCAAAGGAGCCAGCTCTGTAAGTCACACCTAAAAACATTCCATGAATAAAGTAATTAAGACTACTAGGCTATAGAGATGGTTATTTGCAAAGTGCTAGAATCTTATTTCTCATTAATTCTGAAATAATTCAGTGCAAAACCGAGAGCAAATGAAGACAGGTTATATATATACAGAAAGAGAAAATTTCATAAAATATAGCAAAGGCAGTGATACCAAGACAAATGTGAATCACACACCCAATATTTTTCTATTTGAAAAATATGTTATTAGATGCGTTGAAATAAACTGCCTACAATTTACTGCAATACTTTGTGTGTAGGTATGAGTTGGAGAGGGAGGGAGGGAGGGAGGGGGAGAGAGGGAGAGGGGGAGAGAGAGAGAGAGAGAGAGAGAGAGAGAGAGAAAGACAGAGAGAGAGAGAAAGAGAGAGAGAGAGAATATTGTATTTCAGACCAAGAATCTGATTCAGTCACTAAAACTACAGACTGCTTTTAATCCAGAGCCCAAGAATAACCCAAAAAGCAGTGCAATTACTAAGTTGTCTGAAACACTGTTTATGGACAGCTATCTCTATCTGGGTAAAGATCGACTTCATTTTTCACAAACCTAACATGAGCAATCTCAATTGCATGAAACGAGGTAGATAAATTAGATTGCATTTGTTTCTTTTCCTTAAGTATTAGACCTAGGATTTCATTAGCCAGTTTTAAATTATGATGCCATTTATAAAATGCAATTTATATCTTTTTGGAATACATACACTGTATAGACTATGTTTCCAAATTTGATTTTTCTCCTTGCCTTACCCAAAATGTTGAAGAGAAAAATTTATAATAAAATAAACTTATGGCAGAAATATGTTAAAACTATCAAGAGGCTATTTGGGTGTTGTTATATATTTACACTAATCATGCAAATATTCATGTCTATAGCGCTTTTAACAATTGGAATTTCTTATAATGAATTGTAATATTTTGATTAGCATACAAAGATAAATTTATATTTGCTAAACTATTCTTATTAAGGTAAATGTTGACATAATTATCAGGGTTTAAAATAATGAATTACAAGCTCCTTAGCAGAGCAAAATATGTGTGTATTTACTGTACACTTCTTATGAAGATAAGTTCTGAAAGTAACAAGATATTAAGGTTAAAGTTAAGGTGATGGGAAAATTCATGTAATCAAATCATTTGAAACCTGAGTTTTCTGGTTAAAAAGCAGCCTTTCCATTAATTTTAAGTCTTCCATTTTGTAAAATATGAAATAGCAGCCCCTTAGTAAAAACAAAGTATAGGAATCATAAGAAAGATCTGTAAAAAAGGCTATTAAGTAGATTATCTATAAATCAGAACTATTATATAATTAGTTTGTTCTTTGTTAATTATGTCAGGGAATAGTATTTTAAAAGCATATTAGTATACTTCTATTCATTCTTCAAAATCTGAGTTACAATTGTTTCTTGTGATATCACTGCTGAAGAAAATATCACTTTGAAATATTACTATTTTTAAAGTTCAATTTTTGAGTCCTTTTAATATTTGAAGATAAAATGAGAATTTCTAATTTTTTTGTTTACATATTTTCTAGTACATTATGATGAGTAAGAATTAATTAAAATACTAGAGGCTATAGAGTCTAAAACAGTTATTAAGGACAATATGGAAAGACCATCTTTTAGAAGGCTGAGACTGGAAAGGAAGAAATTCCACTTTTTCAGTTTGAGAGTAAATGGCCTGTGAAGTAACTGAACCAAGTTATCCAACATTTTAATGCGAGGGAATTTTCAAATTGTGAAAAATCCTTATTTTGAAATTAGAGTTTTATTACATCAATCTTTTGATTATTTACATTCTTGGGAAGACTAACTTCAATAACTAATCTGGAGAGAGGATGGGGCAAAGCTTACATGGGGAATTCTACAACCTCTGTGTGAGGAAGAGTTTAAGACAAAAATGGTGTTTTTACTTCAAAAAAAAAAAAAAAAAAGGAGCAACATATACGTTCAGTCCTGACGGCTTTCTGCATCTCGCTAAAGCTGCTCTAACATCTCCTGTGCTGTTGACTTTGTATATTACTTCAGTTTGCCTCTGCTGAGAATAATTGGTTTAGCTTCTCTGGGATTCATTCAGTATTCCCAACTGTGATGTTAATTCTATGGCAAGGTAAATAAAAGCTCTGTTCTGAAGTCATAATCCCTGAGCTGGAACTTGGCTTTGCCACTGGCATGACTTCACAGAAGTCACTTCACTCTCTAAGTCTAGGGTTCCTCATCTGTGAACTGAGAATAACAAGGGCACTGATTCCATGGGGTGCTGTGAGTATTAAGTCCATGGAAGGTTCTCAGTGCCTTCCTGGAGCAAACTATGCATGTAACAAATATCAGCCATCGTTATTTCTACTAAAGCACTGAAAGAAACATAACTAAAAGACCTAAAACACAGCTTCATATTTTATAGTGATTTTGGGGGACATGTCATAGGAAATGATCTGATATTCATAGATTTTAAATTCAAAATATTTCATGGCTAATGGAGAAAAATCTTGGGCTCTTTAAGATTACTGTGAGATTTAGAGATAATAAATGTAAAGCATGTGACACAGTGCCTGACAGACAGTTGGTGGTAGGAGATGATATTATTACCAATATCATCATGATTCATACATTTCTTTTCTCTCCACTTTGGCTTGATGTATGGATGCATGCGACCAAGAGGAAGAAGTCACCCTTGGCTATCTGAAACAACATTCTGGGGAAGGCCAAGTTTTTGGCCAGCACATATCCTTCAAAATTCCTTTTCCCTCCAAAAAAGTTCTCTCCGATAACTGCTGGTCTAAATCTCCTCTCTACCCCTCTGCCAGGTAGGTTTTTTGGAGAGCATTTGTTATTTAATGAAATAATTGAGTTCTATATATTCTCTTCAGGCTATGTTTTTGCATTTTGACTGATAATTCATGACCAGGATAACGATGGAATGGCCTATGAGAGTAGCTGTAAGGACCCTGTGGTGATCCTTCCCAGAGTCTCAGCTTGCACGATAACCTTGAAGCTTACAAACACGGCTTTGGCTATAAAGGAATCATGTTCAAGGGAACTATTGAATGAAAGTTATTAAAAGTATTAAAATCAACAGAGCATGCAGAGAACTATAGGATAATTACTGTAGCATTCTGTCAAGCTCATACATGATTTAGAAACTAGTGGCCCATAGATTTGATCTTATTTGCCATCGAAGAATACTTATACAGCAAAAATATCCATTCTTCTGGAAACTTACTCTCTTGGCAATGGCATAATCATTTTTTTTTTAAATCTAGAAACCACCATACATTCATTTAAAACTACTCTGAGACAGGAATTTTATTTAGTTGAGAACTGTGGTCTCCTATTGTGACTTCAATTTTTCTAAATTTAACTTATGAATATATAATATGATTAATTAACCTTGAACATGGTTTCTGAAAGAAAAAGACCTGCCTAAATGTCTACCACCCTTACAATATAAGGGTAGCAGGATCTCTATCTGTGTGTAGGAAGGAATGCCACAGGATTGGGAGGATGTATTTGTGCACTGTATTAATGGGGACAGAGGCTGGGAGGAACATCTAAGTCCATTGAAGGTATGTTCCACCTCACTCCAGTGACACTGGATGGACTTGAAAGCTGGACAAAAGAATCATCTTACTAGGTGGCAGTGGCCTCTTCAGACTTTGGACTGTGGAGAGACACCTGGGTCTCTGTGAAAATGGTAAAAAGCCTCCCTGTATGTGGTGCTTTGTATGTAATATCTCCAAGGCAGTTAGGAACAAGAAGAAAGTTCCTCTGACTTGGTATTTCCCTGAATTGCTGATTAGATAAATAACATGGCATGCTGCAAGGCAATGACAGAAACAACTTATAAACATCAAGGGTTATGTGTGGCCACCGCAAATCTGATTTCGGTATTGACTTGATATTTCGTGAGACTAAAAAGAAGAGAAAGTACAAAAATAAGTAGTTTCCCAGGGAGTTATGGCAAAGTTCAGGACATCAAACAAGACTGAACCAAGTGAGAAGTGAAACTACCTCTAAGGGTCAAAGAAATAATGCCAGCCCCCTAGACCATCTAAAGCAGACTGTCCTACTCCAGGGAAGGAGCCTTCCCCAAGCGGGGGGCCAAAAGCCTCCAGGAAAGACAGGTTCATCAAATAACATCTAAAATGAGCTCATTTTATATCTATACAAATATAAGCATATACAATACATGTAAATGTACATATTTGTGTATGTAACAATCATTTAAAAGTGTGTAGAAAACTACTCATATATACTGTTTATAATAGTGCTTTATCTCCTCAAACAAGAGATTCTAAAAGCTGTATTATTTTCATAAAGAGGTCTACAAAATGTTTTGGCTCTGAAAAATCACTCTCATGTGCAAGCACTGGAATTTAGAGTAAAACCGTACTCCCTCCCGAAAACAAACATAGCAGTGTTTCATTTCCGAAGCACAGCGATGCACCCAGCAACATAGTTAGCATCTGAGTTAGAATTACATTTTCATTGTTTCTTCTTTTTCATTAATTAAAAAAAAAAATCTTTTTCTAGAGGCAAAGTCTTGCTAAGTTGCTCAGGCTGATCTCAAACTCTTGGCCTCAAGCAATCCTCCCATCTCAGCCTCGAAAAGCACTGGGATTATACACATGAGCTACTATGCCCGGCCTTTTCTGTCTTTTTGTACGTGTAGTTATGAACTAAGTAGTGACCCTATGTAAATTTCCATGACCCTATATGAATTTCCAAGTCAAAGAGAACAACTGCAAGACAAATAAGGTAGTCACGGCCCTTCAAACAAAAATAAGTGCCCTGCTGCCTTGAGAATCAACACGGTCTCCTCCAGGCCCAGCAAAGAGACGACTCTCTGTCTCCTTCTCATATTCTGTGTGAGCCCCAAGTGACCGTCCAAACTATTGTCGGGCAGAGCTCATCTGGGGCAAGTCACACTGTGTGGTCTTGCCCACTTTTATTCACATAAAACAGAGCAAAGTAATATCAAAGGCAATTCAGAAGAAAATGGGGAGAAATGATTAAAAGTGCTCAAACTTCTCAAGGCCAGTAAGGTGGGTAGAAAATGGAGCGAAGCCTTGGGCCAGGCGCGGTGGCTCACACCTATAATCCCAGCACTTCGGGAGGCCAAGGTGGGCGGATCACAAGGTCAGGAGGTCAAGACCATCCTGGCCATCATGGTGAAACCCCATCTCTACTAAAAACACAAAAATTAGCTGGGTGTGGTGGTACATGCCTGTAATCCCAGCTACTCAGGAGCCTGAGGCAGGAGAATCGCTTGACCGGGGAGTCGGAGGTTGCAGTGAGCCGAGATTGTACCACTGCACACCAGCCTGGTGACAGAGTGAGACTCCATCTTAAAAAAAAAAAGAAAAGAAAAGGGAGTGAATTCTTGTTCTTGGCACTGGTGATACCGCATCGTGGACTCGGGGCCGGATCTTTAAGCAAATGCTACGGAGGAAGTAGACATGACGTGGTGAACAGGAAGAGTTCACCTTTGTTCACGTTGAGTTCCCATGCAGGATATGTCATCAATATCAGCTACATAGGTGCTAGAAACTATTCCTGTTTATTTTTCTAAGTAATGATTTGCTTTATACATCTCCAGATTGAATATGCCACTCTATCCAATACTGGGAAAATTTTATTTATTTCTCAAAGTTTTTAAAATAAACTCCCTCTACAGATGTTAGGAAGTTAATTAGAGATATTTAAGATATTTGGGTCAAAACCAAAACATTTAAAATCATTTTTAGCAGGACTACTTTTTGGTATGAAATAAATACATATTGAAATCACCTGTAAATGTATTATTCATAAACACAGCTTAAGAAAATATCTAACACAGCACTCTAGAATGCAGTAACCATGAATCAATAAGTGAATGCCATCTGCCCGCTGTTTACATGATTCTATACATATCTTGGGCTATATGCACAACGCTAATACAAATAAATATGGTATTCTATGTATATGAAAAGACAAAGATCTTTCTTCTAATAAATGATTTTTTGCTCATTATACCCCAAGTCGCCATTTGGGAGAAGTGATAATTATGGGGGAATTATTGGGAAGAGGCTGCGCACAGTAGCTCACCCCTGTAATCCCAGCACTTTGGGAGGCTGAGGTGGGTGGATCACCGGAGGTCAGGAGTTCAAGACCAGGTTGGCCAACATAGAGAAACCCCATGTCCACTAATAATAGAAAAAAAAAAAAAAATCAGCCAGGTGTTGTGGTGCTATAATCCCAGCTACTCGGGAGGCTGAGGCAGGAAAACCACTTGAACAGTGAGCTGAGATTGTGCCACCGCACTCCAGCCTGGGTGACAGAGTGAAATTCTGTCTGAAAAAAAAAAAAAAAAAAAAAGAATTATTGGAAAGATCTGTTGTCCATCTATTTCACCATATGCTCACTTGTCTTGTCAGCTGAGGTTGAACCATGGGATACAGGATGTTCAGTCAATGTCCTTGGTAGTCTGTCCACCTTCAATGTTTCCCCCCGGGTGCCTTTTGGTGTTACGTTAGCTTTCATGGTAAGAAACTGTAAGTGCTCTATATCTCATTTAGAGCACTTTAATATAAAATTCCATGTAAGAAATTTATTTTAGAGCTATGAGGTAGAAGCAGCTTGGTTCTCCTGAGGAGGTGTTTTTTATGGTCTTTGTAAAATCACTGTCATGTTTTCATTTTAACTTTAGCCGTGAAGAAACAAACTGTGTGGCCTGCATGTCTGTGTTTAGGTGTTTTTCTGGAGAGCTTTGCTTCTTGCCTGTTTTGTTTCTTGATGATGGGTATTTTATTTAAAATCACATATTATCCTTAAGTATAACGTGATTTTAGTTTCTGGGGTTTTATTGGTAAGTTCAGCTACCTCAGTTCTTTACTAGGAAATGCAAGGATGTAGCTGATTATTACAGATATAGATACAGAACTCTTAGCTAAGCACATGCACTTCCCTTCCTGCTTCCCACTCTCCTTCCTGTGTGTGTATTTAAATTGCACAGTTTGGTTTAATTCATTTCCAATCTTCTCTTTATACAAACATGCCCTTCGTTTTTAAAGATTCATTAGACCTGTGCTTTGTCTTGGTAAACATAACCATATACACAATTGTCTGCCTTTAAGGGAATTGAAACAATCCCAGAACCGTGTTCTCAACATAGCTTAGTATAAGGTATAATTAAACATTTAAGAACATTTGAGAGGCAACCGTGGAAAACTGACCTGGAGAGGTCATCGGGCAGAGCAAGGCCAAGCTCCTTGCTCACTCCCATGTGCTTTCTCCTGAAACAAACACATTCTCAGGATATTGCTTTTGCATTTTTCCTCTTAATGAGCTGCTTCACATACATTCTGTTCTCAAGAACCTACTTCCTACCTGACCTGGTTCCCATCTAACATAATAAAAAGAAAACCTGTTTTTTATTTCATCTATAGATAAATTATGGTTCTAAATGAATTAGAAGTGAACCCATGCAAAGGATATATATGTGTATATATAAAGTGGCCATTTACTAGCATAATTTTCTATATACAATATAGAGAAAATTATGCTAGTAAATGGCCACTTCGAGGTATAGTAAGTCACCCAAAGACACCGCAAACTATTTAAATATTTGAAATAGAATTGAAACAGGCCTATTCTCAATGAGAAAAAGAAAAGGACCACATTCCCTCTGACTTTGACAAGCTGAATTTGCTGAATCAAAACCCTTAGGAAGAAAAATGAGTCTGTGGAGTAAACCCAGAGACACTTTCAAAGGGATCTCAGGGTAATGATTCTCAAGCTGTACTGTGCTTCCTCAGGAGACAATCTTCTAGACCTCTGAAATGCAATGAGTCCTAAACCAAATGAATTTTGGTAAATATTTCTATAAATTAGTAAAAACTTTTAGAGCAAGGGAGTTCAGTTTAGGAGAGTAAGATACAGGGGACCGCAATGATAGGGCCTCTGTACTATCAAGATACAAAATATATAGGTTGAGCCACAAAACATGAAACCATAAGGCTCTAAAATATAACCCTTACATAACATATAAAAATACATTTTATATGAATATATGCATTATACATGTACTCTATATATATGTATTTTTATATAATACATATATAAAAATAAATTTGGTATATTTATATAAATCCAACAATCCCACTGCTGGGTTTCTACCAAAAAGAAATCATTGTATCAAAAAGTCATCTGCACTCATGTGTTTAGTGCAACACCACTCACAATAACAAAGATACGGAGTCAACCTAAGTATCCATCAACAGTCACTGAATAAAGCAAATGTGGTAAATATACAATGGAATACTACTAAGTCATAAAAAATGGAATGTTTTTTGCACATAATGGATGGAACTGGAGATATCTTAAGTGGGACAACTCAGAAATAGAAAGTCAAATACTTCATGTTCTCACTTTTAAGTGGGAGCTAAATAATGTGTACACATAGACTTTTCCTGTTGGAGACCCGGAAAAGCTAAGGGTATGGTGGGGGTGGATGATGAAGAATTACTTAATGGGGACAATGTACATTATCTGGGTGATGGATATGTTGGGACAGCTAAGTTCCTCTTCAAACTCAACTTCCTGGTTATAAGTTGTAAGGTTGTAAATCAACCCAACCTCCCACCCTCTTACTCATCCCCTTCTATACTTCGGCCTTCAAAGCTTTCATTTTACTACCTTATTTAGAAAAGTTTAAGTCTTAGCCAATCAGGCTCAGCTTAGATTGTGCAGTCCAACCCCAGCCAATAGGGGAAGGACACAGAAACAGGAATTGTGTTAGGAATAAAACCCCTTCTCTCCTTTGTTTGGTGTGCACTTGTGATTGCATCAGATGCAAGCAGCACCCTTCTGCAGAAGTAAACTTGCCTTGCTGAAGAATTTTCAGTCTAAGTGCTGGTTTTTCTTTGCAGCACCAAGCACCTATTTCTAACAGATATACTAAAAGCCCAGACTTCACCGCTATACAATATATCCACATGACAAAATTACACTTGAACTTTTAAAATTTATATATATTAATATAAATAAATAAAAGATAAACAAAAAGAAAAAATAAAGTCATTGCATTAAAAATCTTTCATGCATTGCTTTATCATGCATTGCTTTATCATCTCATAACTATAGCCAAAGATTTTGAAGAATTATGAGGTCTTCTGTTAAGATGTTAATTCACTGCCACTTGGTTCAATATAACTTGTGACAACTTTAGTCAAGAACTCTAAACTAGGAAAACATGCAAAGGAATATTCACTCATAGCAATTTTTGATATAGTTGATTTTTCTGCTGCATTCCTCTTTCTACAACGAGAAATATTATTCACAGAGAAAAAATTAGCCAGGAGTGGTGGAGTGTGCCTGTCATCCCAGCTACTCAGGAGGCTGAGGAGGAAGAATCACTTGAACCTGGGAGGCGGAGGTTGCAGGAAGCTGAGATCATGCTACTGGACTCCAGCTTCAGTGACAGAGCGAGACTCCATTTAAAAAAAAAAAGAAAGAAATATGTTCACTTCAATGTCATGCCTGGCTGTGGGTCTGACATTGTTCAAGATGTAATGAAAGGAAATTTTAAGACACAGCTAAGTATATGATTCAGCCCAAATTCCAGCCAGGCCAGGGTGACTCTACAATTGTGCTATTTGCCACAAATGACCCTGTGTCCTGCAGTATAATGGACACTACAAGTAATAGCACTGGAATAAGATGTGTGCCCCAGCACGTATGTTTATAAAATACAATGGTACAATGGTACCTACTGATGAGAAGGGCCTGGCCACACCCTACTCCATTTTCAATGCGTTTCCTGTGTTTCTATCTCTTACTGAAAAGAAATGATGGTTATGTAGCAAAGAAGCCTTGCCTATCCTCCAAAACTCCTTTACAAAATTGACTTCATTTTACCCTCTCTATAATCATCATTACTCCCAACTCTGGACCCTTTCTGACTTCTCGTTCCTCTACTGCCCTTCCTTCTCTCTTGCCTCATATTCAAAACATAGATAGAGTTTGAAGATCATGGCTGGTGGATGAAACTTGTTATTATTTTTATTTTTTTTTTGAGATGGAGTCATGCTCTGTTGCCAGGCTGGAGTGCAGTGGTGCGATCTTGGCTCACTGCAACCTCCACCTCCCGGGTTCAAGTGATTCTCCTGCCTCAGCATCCAGAGTAATCAGGACTATAGGTGCATGCCACCATGACTGGCTAATATTTGTATTTTTAGTAGAGATGGGATTTTATCATATTGGTCAAGCTGGTCTTGAACTCCTGACCTTGTGATCCGCCCGCCTTGGCCTCCCAAAGTGCTGGGATTAAACTTTACTATTTGCTTGTTTGTTTGTGGATTCTGGGTCTCACTGTATCTCCAGGCTTGAATGCAGTGACTCAATCATGGCTCATTGCAGGCTCAGACTCCTGAGATCAATCAACCCTCCCACCTCAGCCTCCTGAGTTGCTGAGATTACAGGCATGAGCCACCACATCTGACTGCAACTTTTATTCTATAATATAAATACTGTGGGTATATAAAGATACAGATATAAACAAGCATCATAGACTGTATTGTATCATATATGAGAAATAAAATATTTATAATTTCTCTACTTCAGTAAATCAGAATTTAACATTATCCAGATTCCCTTCCAGTCTTTTTTCAGGTGCGTGGCTTCACATAGTAAGACTTGTTTCTTATATAAAATACAGTGTTCGATTTAAAAAACAAAAACAAAAACAAACTTCCCTTAGAAAATCCTAAAACTATTATGCATCAAATCATTTAATATTCAGAATAACCTCATGAAGCAGGTGTTAATACCTTCCATTTCACCCATTATAAAACAAAGACTCTAGAGAGATTAGATAAGTAGCTTGTCCAAGTTTATAAGCACTAAGTAGCAGACAGTGGATTCAAGGTCAGGTTTATGCTCTTCCTACCAAGCTACATTTCCTTAAATGTTGCTCAGGATAAAAACTGTCCAGCAGACTTCAAAATTGTGATGGTTTTCTTTTCTTTTCTTTTTGAGACAGAGTCTAGCTCTGTCATCCAGGCTGGAGTGCAGTGGCATGATCATGGCTCACTGCAGCCTTGACCTTCCCAGGTTCAAGTGAGCTTCTTCCCTTAGCCTCCTGAGTAGCTGGAGCTACAGATGTGTACTACCATGACTGGTTAATTTTTTTTTTTTTTTTTTTTTTTGTATAGATGGAATCTCACTATATTGTCCAGGCTGATCTTGAATTCCTGGGCTCATGCAATTCTCCCACCTCAGCCTCTCAAAGTCCAGGTATTATAAGCATGAGCCACCATGCCCAGCCTGATTTTCTTCTTAAGTACACAAGTTTTCTTCTTGGTGGATACACTTAACTGTATTTTAATGGTTCTAAGATACACATTTTAACATCTAAGTGGGGATGTATCTCACCATCAAGGACCACTGACATTTGCTGTCACACTGGCCAGGTGGCAGCGGCGACAGACTGGTCACTGCTTGCAGGGGCTTAATATGGTTTTAGTTTCAGTGGCACAGCTGGGCATAACTCATTTATGTCAGGTCCACAGATTACACGGACGTCTTGCAGAAAAAACAGAAGTCCTGGCTGGGTTCTGAAAATCTCTTGTTAACATTTTATAAGATCCAGAAACAATTAGCATCAAAATTTACAGAACAGGTTGTGAGCATCTTGCAGGAAAATCCCAGAAATGGCTGCAGAGCACAAATAAGACACGCCACATCGCCAGTGCTCTCAGAGAGGAAGACTTATGAAAAGTATGGCACAGAGAAATACTTACAGAAAAACATGGACTTTAATGACGCACAGTTGAAAACTGACTCAGAAGAGCTGGACGTTGCATGAGAAAAACATTGAAAATAGCCTAACCAATTATTTCACTTATTTTTCCTTTTCACATATGCACAGATGCATGTTTAAATAGCCCTAAAAAGCTCTTTCAGTAAGTGTTATATTTAATTAGTAGTCCCTCCTTCTTTTCTCAATGGTGTATAGGTAGCCTTGTACAGGTGATAAAATACAGGTAATTTATTTGAAGCATCTCTTATTGTTTGGCACTCATTATTTTCAAATGCTTGCTATTAAAGATAGATAATGCTAGGCTGGGCGAGGTGGCTAACACCTGTAATCTCAGCACTTTGGGAGGCCAGGCAGATCATGTGAGTTCAAGAGTTTGAAACCAGCCTGGCCAACATGGTGAAATCCCATCTCTACTAAAAATATAAAAATTAGTCAGGCATGGTGGCAGGTGCCTGTAATCCCAGCTACTCAGGAGGCTGAGGCAGGAGAATCGCTTGAACCCGAGAGGCAGAGGTTGCAGTGAGCTGAGATCATGCCACTGCACTCCAGCCTGGGTGAGTGAGACTCCATCTCAAAAAAAAAAAAAGAGTTTCTACTTTGTCATAGTATAGGAAAAGCAAAAGGGTATCCAAAACATGAATTTGTCACTAGACAAAAAAATCATAATTACTTTGAGATCCTGGCAGCTTCTTTTCAGCCTTCTATTTCACTATGCTAATTATAAAGAAAAGTAAACTTACATTTTTTGCTCTGGAGAATATCAAGCAAAATATTTGGTCCACTGTCTAAGCACTTGATAATATGAACAATTAGAATTATTAGACAACAAATAATAACGTTAAACACTAACCTTTCCATTTTGAATGTTACATAATAAACAGCCGGAGACTACTGACATTAACACCTATTATTGTGCTGCATTAGTTTTATGGAAACAATAAACCCTCCTGGATGATGAACATTTTGTAATTCAAAGAATGACTCAGGGAAAATATAATTTTCATTTGTTAAGGTGCTGTAGGATTGAATTTAGAAATGTCTTGCTGTGCTAAAATGGATTCGTTTTGAATGGCAATTCAAAAGCTACAATAAACTTTAAAAATGCACAAGGATGTTTTGCTTCTTTCATCTGTTTGGGAAAACAGAAGCAACCAAATATAATAATGTTTCTGGGACCCATTACACAGTTATGTCCTGTTACATAAACAAGCATTATATAAAACAGAGTCATGATTAGCCTAGCTTTTTATGGAACAAATAAACATTAACCAAATAAAACCAGTTTTTACAAGATGGCATCCAATAAAATATTACAATTGGGGTTCACTCTGTCCAAAACTTTAAAAAATGTCAGCATACCTTGATTTAGGTTGACCTCACAGACCAACATCTGGACTTTAAAAAAGGCTTTACCAAACAATTCGCTGAGTGATTCTTTAAGGACGAGTCTAAACCAATACAATCAAATAGAATTCAGTTTAAACTTAATATTTGGCAAATGGATTGTAAACGAAGATAGGCTGTGTAATGAATCACGACAGTGAAGACTGATGTGAAGGGCTTGAGGGAAAACAAAGGCTTTCATCTGAAGGGATGATCTGTGGACCAAGGTCACTATTACCCCTGCTCATTTTCTCATGTTGTTTTAAAACTTTTTGGGGGGGTGTATGTTGCTTTCAACAGCATTTGTATGTAAGAAAGTGGACAATGACTTTAATAAAGAGATCTGAATGGAGCATTTGGGGTTTTTTTCTAAATTATTATTTATACTCTGCTTTTCTCTGATCACAATGATTGTGTTAAAAGGTAAGTCTTAAGAAGTCACTCACTATTAAAAATTTTCTTATTTCATATCTTCTTGAAGATTTAATTAAACCTGATTCTGAAGAAGATGGTGACTAGTTGGTCATTGTTAGCAAGATGGGAGTTACAGCAAATGATTTCTTAACAGCAAGAATGTCTCTCTTTAAGATCTTAAAACTAGAAGAGATTCTCATTATTCTGGATTTTAGGATGTATGAATTACTTTTCAAAGACTCATTCACTGCAGTGGTTTAGTTTGAATGTAATCCCAGGAAAAATTTTTTGTTTTTCAGCTCTGAAGATCAAATCTCTAAAATGTTCATGTAGAAAACGTAATTTAATCTTTATAACGCCCCCATGTGTGACATGGTTAGCTCTAAATCACACTGAATTTTAATCTAAAAGTGCTTCATAAGACCATACACCTTTCTTAAGGGTTTCAGAGCACAAATCTTCAAATATCTTCCATTATTGACATGCAAAGTTTAAAAAAAGAAATCTTGAGTACCAAAACAAGTATCTTTTAAAGTACTCCCTCTTCAGTCTGAAATTCCATGATTCTATACCTGGGTTATTTTCATGGCGGACAATAACTAGCTTTCTCTAGCTTTGCCAACGTTGCCACAAGAAACACAAACACAAAAACCGAGAAAGAGAAAACACCACTAAGTTTTCCATTTTTTTCTCCAGGAAAGTTAGAAATAAACATATTTTCTCCCTTTCAAGTTCTGAAAATAAAACCCCACTAATCGTGTATCATTGCACTGATTATTGCTTCACTAAATCTCAGCTAAATAATTTGCTACAGTACCATTTCCTCATTCCAGCATAATTTCTATGTGCAGAATGTTTTCTTTATTTCACCCTCATAAAAATATACTTTTATCACCTAGTTTACAGAGTTGCTACTCTACCCTGTTACTTTAGAGAAGTCACTCAATCATCACGTTTCATAACAAGTTAGACAGGTACATACTGGAATGTTATTCACCAGCTGGCTTAGAATTTAACAGTTTATAAATGGGCAAATATCTGAGATTTGAGGCTGAAAGGTACTATTATGTTATTACTGTGAACGCAGGTTCATTGTAAATACTGTGGTAACCCAGGCCTGAAAGAATCTATGAAGTTAATATTATGCATTTTTGGGTTTTGAGGTTTCTGAAATGCATCCATCATTCCTGACCAATTGACGTTTACAAATACCACAAAGCCTGACCATCAGGCAGCTTTGTTTTCATTCCCTGTGTCTCCCTCGCCCTCTTCCTGTCTTGGCATCTTTATCTAACCTCTGTAACCAGTCACAACTCATTTATTATCATCTGAAAAATAGTGCTGAAACGTTTATACACAATCAATTTGTAATTAATAGGAACTGACTTTATGGGGTCGTTTGATCCCTGCTGGTGGGAGAAAGCCTGGCTTACGCCTAATGGATTTTTTCCATCTCCTTCAGTGGCGATGTGTGGCAAATGGATTGTAAATGAGGATAGGCTGTGTAATGAATTACGACACTAAAGACTGATGTGAAGGGCTTGAGGGAAAACAAAGGCTTTCATCTGAAGGGATGATCTGTGGACCAAGGTCACTAATACCACTGCTCATTTTCTCATGTTGTTTTAGAATTTTTTTTGGCCTTCATACTGCTTTCAAGAGCATTTGTATACAAGAAAGTGGATGATGACTTTAATAAACAGATCTGAATGGAGCATTTGGGATTTTTTTTTTTTTTTTTTTTGAGACCCAGTCTCACTCTGTCACCAGGCTGGAGTGCAGTGGCTCAACCTCAGCTCACTACAACCTCTGCCTCCCAGGTTCAAACAATTCTCCTGCCTCAGCCTCCCGAGTAACTGGAATTACAGGTGCACACCACGACACCCAGCTAATTTTTGTATTTTTAGTAGAGACGGTTTCACCATGTTGGTCAGGCTGGTCTTGAACTCCTGACCTCGTGATCCGCCCCACCTCGGCCTCCCAAAGTGCGGGGATTACAGGCGTGAGCCACCTCGCCTGGCTGGACCATTTGTTTTTGAAGCAACTTTTGCTGACCCCAGCTTCATCTCACAGGAGCCTCCCTCAGGGGCACGGCCATAGACTCACACATATTTCCTCTAATGCCTCGAAAAACATTTTCCTAAAGTGAAGGTCTTGGGAACATTTTATCTGTTGACCTAAATAGCAATCAGCTCAGAAGATGATTCTGATGACACGGGACAAGCATTGTGCCCTAGAGGGAAAGCTCACTTATGAGCTTAGCCTGTGTAGGACCCGGGAGTACACAAACAGGTGTTACTGCAGTCTCACCACGGACGTTTGACATCTATTTTTCTGCATTTCCTTTCTGTATTTCTCTCGCTTCCTTCCCTTTTTCCTTCTCTTTTGTCCTTTCTTCCTTTCTCCCAAAAATATTTATTGGGAATTTCCTATGTGCTACCTACTTGCACTGGTGAGAAGAAAATTAGCAGGTCCTTCCACTCCGCCATCCTCAGCATTAAGTCTAAGGAAGGAGAGACATGGATAACCACTCTACTGAACGTGCAATTGCAAAGCAAGATAAGTGCTCTGAAGGAAAGGTAGCTCTAGAAGAAGGTTAAACAACACAAAGAAACCTAACCCTGATAATGTGGAAGATTTGAAAACTTGCAATCAGGAGGTTTGGATGTGAGGTAGCGTTGGAGCTGGAATCTGAAGGCTGTGCTGTTGATCAGATCTAACAAGGCTGGAAGAAGTAGTAGCTTGAGCAAAGGCCCTGTGGTCATCTAAGGTCTATATGAACTTGTATAGCAAGAAAGCAGAGAGGGAATGGCAGGTGGGTAAGTAAGGAGAAGTGAGATCACAACAGGGTCAGGTGGTCAGGAAGATACTGAAGGGTTTTCACTAGAGGAAATCAGAGGGACACTGAGGGCGCGGTATGAGTCAGGGACTGGAGGAAAATAGGAATGGACACAAGAAGGCTAAATTAGGACGAATTTCAGAGTCCATGTAGAAGATGGTGAACTTTTATCCAAAATCACTGAAACTAAGTCAGAAAAACAGGGGCCCTAGATGCACTTTGGTCTGTTCTCATCTAAAAAGTGTTTGTATGGCTATAGCTGTCCTACCAGGCAGCAGCTAGAAGTTACAGCTGGGAGCATGGCTTGCAGTGCTGTTCTGAACACGTCAGTCTCAGTGCCTGTCACATCGAAGGTCGTTTTTGAAGGAGAACCACCCAGTCACCTGCCTAGGGAAGCACAGGGAGCCAGTTCATGACTAATGATTATCACAGAATTGATCAGGTTAGCCAACTGACTCAACAGCTGGATTCTTGAGGTAGCCTGGTATAGTACGTGAATACAGAGTTTGATGCCCAAGATATGACGTTCCCAGTACGTTTATCTTCAAAAGTCATTCTTGCTCGTGGCTATTTTACTTCCCAGGGCACATTTTCTGTGTCTGGCTCCTGCTCTGTAGAGGAAAGGTAGGCTATTAAACATGTTTCAGTGCACCAGGCTCCAATCCACCTTCCCCAACAAGGAATTATCCGCCCCCTGTAGTAACAGTGCACAGGCTGAGTGTACAACTCTAAAATCCTTGGATCTGCAAAGGGCCTCCCAGCATGACCAACATGGTGAAACCCCATCTCTACTAAAAAGACGAAATTAGCCAGGTGTGGTGGTGGGTGCCTATAATCCCAGCTACTTAGGAGGCTGAGGCAGGAGAATAACTTGAACCCAGGAGGCAGAGGTTGCAGTGGACCGAGATCGCACTACTGCACTCTAGCCTGGGTGACAGAGCAAGACTCTGTCACACACGCACACACAAAAGCTGTCTTTTTATCTGCTAATGTGTTCACTCATGGCTGACAGCTCCCAGGTAGCTACAGGATGGGACTGGGTACCAGAAAGACCAAGGCAGAATTAGAGGGTTGGGACTTTCAGCCCCACCCCAACCACAGCAGAAGGTAGAGGGACTGAAGGTTAAGTGGATTGCCAGTGGCCAGTGGCCAGTGGCTTGACTGATCATGCCTACATAACAAATACTCTATAAAATCCCAAAGGACAGGGTTTGGGAGGCTTCTGGAGAGCTGAATACATGGAGTTTCCCGGAGGGTGGCGTGGCAGGGAGGGCACAGAAGCTCTGCATCCCTCCTTCCCTCATACCTTGTCCTGTGCACTCTTCATCTGTATCCTTTGTATCCCCTTTTATTTTTATTTTTATTTTTTTTTGAAACAGGGTCTCACTCTGTTGCCCAACCTGGAGTGCAGTGGTGCGATCTCAGCTCACTGCAACCTCTGCCTCCTGGACTCAGGGGATCCTCTCACCTCAGCCTTCTGAGTCACTGGGACTATAGGTGAAAGCCACCATGCCCAGCTAATTTTTTGTGTTTTTTATAGAGACAAGGTTTCACCATGTTGTCCAGGCTGGTCTTGAACTCCTGGCCTCAAGGAATCCACCCACCTCGGCCTCCCAAACATGCTGGAATTATTATTCCTGGCCTGTAATATCCTTTATAATAAAACAGTAAATGTTTCCCTGAGTCATGTGAGCCACTCTAGTAAATTAATCAAACCCAAGGAGGGGGTCATGGGAATCCCAGCTACAGCCAGCCAGTGAGAAGAATGGGTTATTCAACCTGGGGTTTGCAATTGGTATCGAAAATCAGGAGAGGCAGACTTGAGACTGAACCCTCAAACTGCGGGATCTGACACTATTTTCAGGTAGACAAATCAGAATTGAACTGAACTGGGGGACACCCTGCTGGTGTCTGCTGCTTGATGAATGGGGAAAACCCCCCTGACATTTGGTCACTGAAATCTTCTGTGTTGATTGTTGTGTGTGAGAGCAGAGGAAAAACTTTGTGTGAAAAACAGTTTGTGTTTTTTCCACTCAGATTGCAAAACCCTGACTTTCAACGATAGAACTGATCAAGACTTCCATGTATTATGAATATGGCAGACGAAAGAAAATTCTTAGCTTCGTAACGGAAATACAGGAGAAACGTGATGTTCCAGGGAAGGAGCTGAGACATGTTCTAACAGTATAGCTTACTCGCAATAGATTGGGTATATACTCAACCAGTGTGTACTAAGCATCCAATAAACTCAAAATACTTGTTAGACAAAATGACAATACCTAAAATGTTTTCACAGATTCACTAATCGCCAACATTTCTTTGAATGTAAAAAATCTTATAAAGGTTTTTTGCAGAAATTAAATCAGTGATTTCCCAAATTTGACATACTATTTGATTCTGTTAACAGATAATGCAACTAATTTTTTTGTTTGCACCTCTTCGTGATTACAGAGCTGGAGAAAGAAACATTCTGTATGCTAAGATGTGTTTATGGTATCAACATTGAGCAACTTTGGTTTAAATTGTTCATAAGTAATGTCTTTCACATTGATGTGCTAGATGGCTTCGCTCCGTCCCTCCAGGTCACTCTCCATCTTCTCTGCCAGTACCCAGCTGACTGATCTTTACAGATGGTGTCAACAGATATGTCTACCCTCTGGCTTCAAGTTGAGTTGGTCAATTAGGGGTGAGAGAGAAAAGTGAAGTAGGGGGTCTTCATTCACCCAGCCCTTCCCCAAGAAGTCACCACAGCCTAATGGTGGCCCCCATGGCTCATCTTACAGAGACATTTGTGTAGCTCTGTTTCCACTCACCTCTTCCAGCCTAGGGTGGGAGCACAGCCTCTGCAGTATCTCCTGCATGCCACAGTCATACCAATGAAAATAGTCTCATTATTAAACTCTCATTGAAGAAGCGTTCTAATTGAATTGGACTATTTTGTGCTGAGAGTCTGATGAATATAACTCATCTAATGATGATGGAAATATTCAGGAAGATTTACAGTTTCCATATACGATTACATGGTACCTTACGATGGATGCACAAATGATCTGGATAATAGATCCATGTAGTTGGAATAAATCCAAAGATGCAGCATTTGATGTACAAAAGTCTTCACAGAACCAAAGCATAAGGCAGAAGGAAAGCTTTGTGACTCTTTACATTATAGATGATTCCAGGCATCAGTGTAATATTTTCATAGCTCTCTTAGAGCAAGGAACCCTGGAGACTCAGGAAGAATCAGAACTCTTTTCATGAATTTCTTTAGTGTGGTCAAGTTCCTTCTTTTATGAACCAGCAAAGTTAACCCATCTTCTAAAGAATTCATTCATTACCACTTACATAGTTCAATCCCCAGCTTGCTTGGAGACTGAAAAATATCTCTTAGATACTTTATTACATGAGTGTTCTGCCCAGAAATCCTATAAGTCTTAGTTTTTTTGCTGTCATAGGAGGCACTGCTGAAAGTACATGATATTTACAGTTGTGGGTGACTCTGTGCCGTGGGATGAAACTAGGTTCCTCGTCAAGATGAACATAGGTTCAAGTCTCCATCTTAGCCACTTCCTAGATGTGTGATTATGAATAAACTCCTTAACTCTTCTGAGCCTTAGTTCCATGATCCCTGTAATGGGATTAATATTATCTCTTCCCAAGCATTTGATTATAATTAAATGAGATGATATAAACTTCACAGACCAGTTTTTGTCTGTAGAGGTTTTTCTTTTTTACTTTCTTTAATCCACTCTAATTTCACCTCTGGAAAAGTAGTCAAAATGAGAAAAGTAAAACCCACATGATGAAAGAAGCAACTTGACACACATATGCAATTAAATCACTTCAGCAAGATATGTCACTAAATCGAGATCACCAGAAGTAGCTGATACAATAGCTTGCTTCACCGTTTATCAGTAATCTCTTCAACTTCTCTTTTCTTTTGACTTCACTCGTATCTTATTTACACGCCATGCATCTCTGGGAAACCCAGCCTGAAGTGGCATATATCTGATGCTCAGTAATACATGGTAGATGACATAAGAGATTGACTTTGCAAAATCTACTGCTATTCTGAAGTATCCTACAAGGAAACTAGTTTTCAGTATGCCATCTTTCTTATTAATGTTCCTCAATAATACTAACAATCAATATTTCCATTTAAGAAAAATGCAAGCTATATGTTACATTTGACAAAAAATTATTCTAAGAGAAAACATTAGAAAATCAGTTTCAAAATAGTGGTACACAAATTTGATTCTATGTCAAAGGTTTTAAATATAAAAGTAGCATAACCATCGAGTCATAAGTCTAAAATAGGATATTCAGGATATTTAAATGGTCTTCATAGTTTCTACAAAAGAGGACTTTCAAATTCACTCTTTTTACAGCTCTTGAATGGCCAGATAAAAATCAGAACTCCAACCAGTTCCCACCATCTCTGATGTAAGCCCCTATTTTGTGTGCCGGATGACTTAGTGGACACCAGGGGCAGATCAATTTACCGTAGCACAAGGTGTCTCTGTCCCAAGATTTGTGTACTTGCATTTGTGGCAAGTCCAGTCATATATTACAGATCTCCTCTGGCTGTAACTGGAGATGGCTGATGTACAATAGTGCTGAAAGAAGTGTACTTTTCCAGCCAGGGAACTTGTAACAGATCCTGCTTCATCTTGCATTGCCATACAAGGTACTTCCATTCCATCCTTCCTAAAAGTGCTTCAGTGACCAAAAGTAGAAAAGTGGAGCAGGATAGAGTGTGTATGCCTCAGAGAGTCCAGTCACCCGACAGCCCTAACACGATGCCATTTAAATCTTGAGTGGTTTTACTTTTTAAAAAAAATTGGCAACTCTAAAAACGTTTACTAGAAAATAATGCATTTGTGAATTTTCACTGGTTTTCTTCAAGAAGCTAGGATTTTCATAGACTCAATACACTAAATATTGAGATTTAATACAATTAATTTTGATGATGCAAAAGCAAAGTGAAAGAACACGTGAGAGAGAATACTACAATTCGATGTCATAAAGATGGGTCATCAAAATGCTTTTCAGTGATCCATTCAATAACATGTCCTGTCATGAAGGTTTGAGTACAGAATAGGAAAGTAAGTTGTGGGGCTTCCTCCTTTGATGGGAGCCCCTCAGCACATGAGAGGCAGAGGGCTTGGTGGGTAATGCTGATATGTTCCTTGTCAATTACCAGACTGGCTTCCCCTTCATGATCAAGGAGTGGAAAGGGGCAAATCAGATAACTCGTGGCTTAAGTCATCTGTATTATGTGTAGGTTTCAATTTTCCATGGTTCCCATTCTCGTAGACACTAGACAGCTACCCTTTAATCTTTTCCTTGGCAGCTTTAATCTCTCTCCACTCAGCCATTTCTAAATTGGGGATAACATCAATACCGTGAGGATTAGCTAAGCATATCTGTAAGTACCTGACAATCACCATAGGCTGTTTTTATACTGTAACTTCAAAACCGAATCTGCTGTGGAATTGCTCAAGTTAACCATCTCCCGATAATGAGTCGCTTATAGAATGAAGATGAACAACCCAGATGCTTTGCAATAATCGCTTTAGAAAAATATGTTATTAATTTGTTTCCTATTATCCTGGAGGAATATGTCACACAACAAAATATGGAGAGAGTGCAAGAGAAAAAAAGGAATGGAACATATTTTAATTGATGAGTTTCAGACTAGCCTGGGTGATACAGCAAGACCCTGTCTCTAAAAAACAAAGAAGAACGAAGTAGAGTGTATTTGTGGGCAGATACAGGTTATAGAGATCCTCAGTTCACAGAGCAATGGATATTGACTTTTCCACTATACAGACCTATCAGCTGCCCACAATGTTGGTTGCTATTTTTAGCCAGTTCTTTTCTGCAAGCCTTCCATGATTTCAAAGGGATGCTTCTGGTCTTCTTGAAAAGGAGTAGTCTTGCATTCCCCACCATTTCAAGGATCAACACTCCCAGCACCTTCACTCCCAGAGATTCCTTTATTCAGACTGCCCTGCTGTTGGAGCCACCTGTTACAGGAACACCGCCGATCACCTAAGCCACAATTGTTCAAAACACTGGCTCACATTGGGAAAACAGGAGTTGTTTATTTCATGGAAAGCCTTCTTCATCTTATGAATGGATTTAGTTACCAACACAGTCCTTTCATTGGTAAGCCCCTGATTTAGCCACAATTGCCACAGCTCTAATCAGGCACATGGTGGCTGCATATGGTGAAATTTACCTGTGGCATTTGCTTTCAGGAGGAGAATTCATTTAGCTTTAACGGTTGTAGTTAGCATCACTATGTGGTTATCTTCTATTACCAAAAAAAAAAAAAAAAAAATTCTGGGACATAAATTTGATTATCTTCTGGAAGGTTGTTGATAACAGTGAGTCTCTCCCCTTCCTGTCTCTGTCCCAGCCCTCACTGGAGGACATCACTCAAAATGATCTCTAGTGCATTAAGGACAGTGGGAACAGAAGAGCACACGGGCAGAGCAGCCTACAATCTTGGCTGTGGCTCTGGTACTGGGAAGTCACTGAATGCTCCCCATCCCAGATCCTTCATGGAAGGTTCCTTCTAACTCTTACAATTCAAATGCATAGGACCACATCATGGAATTGAGCCTCAGAAATGAATTCTATTGCAGGGACTTTTCTCATTTCTTCTGGAATGCACCAGGTTTGCATAACCTATACTTTTTTACTGAGAGCGCTATGGCATTGCTGCTTTCCTTGTCGTTTCATCATTTGTAATTAATGACAGCTACTGACCCACTTTCTCCTTAGTGAAATTATAGTGATTCTCATTTTCTTAGAAAATCTTTTGTAGACTTTCTGTATTTCTTAACATTCAGCAATTGTTATAGTTCTCAGAGTGCTTTACGGGTTACAAAATAACTTCATATAGTTTTTCCTTTAAAAAACGTCCTCATATGGCAAATATTATTATTCTCATTTACAGGTGAGGAAAGGAAGATCTAGCAAATACAGTAACCCATGTTAGTTCCCACGCTAGTGAACTGAGGGAACTGAAACTTAACATTCACACCATTTGACTCCTCACTCAAGCAGTTAGGGCTCTGAAGTTAGATTCAAACCTTGGCCAAAGCTTTCTAACCAAAAGGCCTTTGGGAAAGCTATTGAATCTCTCTGAACTTCAGTTTTCTCCTCTGTAGAATGGCAAGAATACTGGCTAAGTGTCAGTGAGGCTGTGAGGATTAAAGGGGATAATCTTTATGTGGGGAGCTCCACACAGAGCCCAGCAGATAATGAGCAGACACTCCATCAAGGTGAGTGTCTTGTCGTACCTTCTCCCACAGCCTTCATTGTCTCTGTTGGGGTCAACCTCGGATCTATGCTCTTATTCTGGAAAAGTATGCCCTGCATCCTTTCCTGAGTAACTTATTCTCTTGGATCAGTCATATGATGCTTAAAAAATATTATTTTAGAGATGGAGTCTTGCTTTGTCACCCAGGCTGGAGTGCAGTGGCACCATCATTACTCACTGCTCCTGGGCTCAAGCGATCCTCCTGCCTCAGCCTCCTGAGCAGCAGGGACTGCAGGCATGCCACCATGCTTGGCTAAGTTTCTTTTCAATTTTTTTTTTGTTGTTGTTGAAGAGACAAGGTTTTGGTATGTTGCCCAGGCTGGTATCGAGCTCCTGACCTCAAGCAATCTTCCTGCCTCTGCCTCCCAAAGCTCTGGGATTCATGAACCACTGTGCCTGGCCTAATACTTTTTCTATAGACCTTTGTCTACCATATTTGTAAAACTCCACTTGCAATCTGACTGGCAAAGGGCACTCATTTCCGCGTGATGATTGCTCTGGAAATGTAAGCTCAGAAACACCCTACATTTTTAAATAAAAAAGACACAAAAGGAGAGAAACACTTCTCCATGACTTCCTTCCTTAGATACAGTATCAGGGTTCTAAAACTAACTTCTTATATTTAAAACATACGAAATTTATTTAAAAGAACTGAAGAAGAAAAATGTGTCTCTTATGTCCTCGGATACTTTCCTAAATACTAAAATCAATTAATTTTCAAGACAAGAATTGTTAAGAGATGCTCAGTCAACAAATGGCCATTCCTTTGCAACGTGTATCACTCCACTAGAATGGAAGCAGCACGGAAGCAGATCTCTGCCTGGTCTGTTTTGTTCTTTATCTCCAGGTGGTACAGCAGAGCCGTGAACCCAGGAGGTCACAGTAAACATTTGTGACATGAACGAATGAGTGAAATGAGTACATGAACAGGTTGAGTTCTCTGTGGGTGTGTGGACAGATATACAGAAGTACAGAAGGTGCTCTCCTGCCTTCGGGAAGCTTGCAGTCAGCCTCAAGAGACACAATTTACAAGAAGAGAGGCGTACTACACACTGCCAGGAGTGACTGAGTGGTGTCCATTAGTGCACAAGGAGGGCTTGGGGAAACAGAAGTTCACCATGGGGACAGAAACCTGACTTTGCTATAGGAGTTATTAAGGAATTATTTTAGGCAGATAGAGAGGAAGAGGGGTCCTTGGGAAGTTTTTATTTCTTTTAAAGTAGCTTCAGAAACATTGCTTGTCTAACAGGAAAGTCCCAGCAGCCAAGCTTTGATATGCAAATACAGGCCATTGGAAACTGGGTCCACCTACAGATGGTGATTCCCTCCGTCTTTCCTTGGCCCCCACTTGTGCCTGGCAACATGGCTGCCCCCACATATCCCTACATGTGTAGAATATCTTGGTGCCCTGTATTTGCACATTAAAGAGCTAGGGTGGGAGGGCCAGCTTTTTCAAGGGTTTCGTGAATGACATGCCTGGTCAAACCAATCCTCTGAGCCCTAAGCTAATCAGACACTGCCTCCTCCAGCCTCCTCATATAAGCAGGCAGTCACCACTTTTCTGCTGCACAGCGGTTTTTCCCTTTGTTCCAACCCCCACTCCCTCCGTCTCTGTATGGGAGAGCTGTTTTCTTCTTCCTTCCTTCTTTCTTGCCTATTAAACTTTTCGCTCCGTAAAACCACTCCCTGTGTGTCTGTGTCATTAATCCTATGGGTGCGAGACCAAGCTCCCTGGTGTTCCGCCAGTCATCAGAGCCATATCAACTTGTTTCCCAGCCAATAATCACTCTCACAAGGCTTTTAAATGAATACACGCAGCATTAAAACAATGGTCACATTCAAGTCCACAAGTTGCCACTGACTCAGTTTATATGAACGTTGAGACAAAAAACACAAAAACGACTTGCCATGATATAAGAAGATGGTTTTGTTTGCTTTGATGACATTCTAATTGTTGTATTACTATTTAATATTCTGATAAACCGTGTGATTGGCTGAGGCCACTTTGACTTTTCCCGTAAAACATTCATCCTTCTTTTTGAGAATTAATGTATTTTTTAATTAATATATACTCTAATGCCACTGGTCCTTAAATACAGACATGTACAGCTGGGTTTGAAATTGATAAATGGGCAGAAGAGGACGTGGTGGGTGGTCAGAGTTCCGATTAGTGCAAGAAAGGGACACACTTTATAAAATAGCACTTTTTTTCTAATTTTGAAGATGAACGTACTCAATGGATAACTGAAAAACACAGAAATATGTTTTTAAAATGCATCTCCCCTTAGAGATCACCATTGTAATAACTTTTGCTTACATTCTTAGCGTCATAGTCACCTACTCAAAATACGTATGAGACGTGTTTGTGTCTGTTTAAAATTTGTGTCTGTTTAAAAAGATGTATTTTGGAAATATATGATGACCGTTAAATGTCAGACATTACTCACTCTACACATTTCGCTGAGTGACAGCTGTTGGCCTCTGCACTGTATCTAGGCATGGAGGAGGCGGCTGGAGAAGAAAGCAGGCAGGATTACCTCCTCTCAGGGCTACCAGCCAATGGGTCAGGCAGGTATTAGGCCAAATGAAATTTTATTTACAAAATACATATGCAATGTTGAGGCTGGGTGCAGGGTGACAGGGCACTATAACAAAGAGCTAAGTAGGGACCCAATCCATATCACAGAGCATAGAAGTCTCCTCTGACAACACAGTACTTAAGCTCAGAGGTCAGAGATAACAAGGCAACTCCTTGATGGAACAGAGGAGACTCTGAGGAGCCACACACCCTTCCCGGAGTGCAGAGAGCCAGATGGAGAGTCAGCTGAAAGGGGGCTGGAGAGCAGGGCAAGGACTGTGCTGTAACAGGGCTATGTTGGGATCTCACGTGAACAAATGGAGGCTCTGATGGCTTTCAAGCACAGGAGTGGGTGTGGTATAATTCACATTTTGAAAATGACTGCTCTGGCTGCAATGCCAAGAGGGTCCTGGTAAGAGGCTGCAGCATGGTTTCCAGGTAAGAAGACATGGCCTCGGCCAGCCTCGGTGCCTCATGCCTGCAATTCCAGCACTTTGGGAGGCCAAGGCAGGTGGATCACGAGGTCAGGAGATCAAGATCATCCTGGCCAACATGGCCTGTCTCTACTAAAAATACAAAAATTAGCTGGGCATGGTGGCACATGCCTGTAGTCCCAGCTACCTGGGAGGCTGAAGCAGGAGAATCGCTTGAACCAGGGAGTCAGAGGTTGCAATGAGCTGAGAACGTGCCACTGCCCTCCAGCCTGGGCAACAGAGCGAGACTGTCTCAAGAAGAAAAAAAAGAAGGCATGGTCTCTTGAACTTTTGAGGTGGCAGCACAAGTAGAGAAAAGTGGATGAGTTTAGGCTGAGTCCTGGAGGTGGGGCCTTGTTGTCTGACTATGGGGCTGTATTAGGGAGACAGAAAAGGAGAGAGGGAAATTAGACAGTTTTTGGTATCCGGCATGATCATCTCAGGGGTGACAGAAACACTCATATATAAATAATGGAAGGAGAAGATCTGGTTGGAAAGAATTTAGTTTTGGACAAGTTGAGTTTGAAGTGTTCAAGTTTTTTTTTTTTTTTTTTTTTTTTAATAGCAATGTAGAATTCTATTTAAAAAGCCAATTTTTAAAAAACAAGTATACTACTTCTGAAGCATCATCTGTTTATATTTTATATTAGTTTAAATACTGTCCTGATAAACATCCTTTAGATTTACCTTTGCCCATATCTGTGTCCTTAGGAAACATGCTGGGCTAATTGGCACATTTGAAAGCTTTTTGATGTGGCACAAGGGTCTTTATTTCTAAGGCAGTGACTTAACACGATCACTTTTGAGCACATGGGCTCCCCTTAGAGACTCATCCATTGCTAACCCTGACATTAATTCTATCAATTAATCCTAATCACAAATAAGCAATCCTTAACCAGCAGAAGAAATCTAGTATAGCTCTATATAAGCCACAGGCCAAGGAAAAGTCTAACAGAGAGGATTTTACAGTTCCTTACATTCCTCCTTCTTACTCAATCGGCCATGCTATTGTAAAATCAAGTCAATTTTATATACGATATATGATATCTATTATACGATACCACATTCATATAAAATAGATAGTATACATTATCATACTTTGTATATAATATGTATATATGTGAATATATGTATATAAAATACATTCTTATATGTAACAGTATTTACATATATAAGATATACATATTATATATAACATGTATATGTATAATTTTTGTTTGGTTTTCCTAACATAAAAAATTTTGAGCACTCGGTTTATTTTTGTAATTTTACTGTAATTCTGGGATACATGTGCAGAAGGTGCAGGTTTGTTACACAGGTATACACGTGCCATGGTGGTTTGCTGCACCTATGAACCCGTCATCTAGGTTTTAAGCCCCCGCATGCATTAGGTATGTGTCCTAATGCTCTCCCTCTTCTCTCCCCCAACCCCCTGACAGGCCTCGGTGTGTGACGTTCCCTCCCTGTGTCCACGTGTTCTCATGGTTCAACTCCCACTTATGAATGAGAACATGCGGCGCTTGGTTTTCTGTTCCTGTGTTAGTTTGCTGAGACAGCACTCAGTTTTTAACCAAGGGCTCCTATTTAAGTATGTAAAATATTAGTCAAAATTCCATTACCTCTTAATTTGAAAACTACATATATTTAGTTAAAAAATAAAAGCCCAATTACTTCTAATCACCTGTATTGATGAAATAAAGTTTATATGCCATTTCTACTATTCATTCATTAGGTAGTTTAATTGTCAAATAAGTCGTCTTTCCCCAAAAATGAATCTTGATTAATTTTGACAGTTTTTCTTTCAAAGCCCTTACAGGTACTGTTGTCATATGGTGAACACTCAAGGCACACACAAGTCCTGTCATTTTTTGTCACCCAAACTGATGTCTGATTTGCTTTATTTGGTATGTCACCGTCTTGATTTACCATAAATTATTTTATTTTCTTAATTTCTGAAAAATACTCATATTTCTGGTTTATTTTCACTGAAGGCCTCCTGTCCATTTTTTCCCTTCTACTTTATCAAAAAGGATTGAGCTCTCAGATGACACATGAGAATATCTGAGTCACTTAATAGAGAGCAAGAAGAAGCGTAAAAAAAAAATATTTCTGACTGGGGGCAGTGGCTCACACCTGTAATTCCAGCATTTTGGGAGGCTGAAGGAGGAGGATTGCTTGAGCCCAGGAGTTTAATACCAGCCTGGGAAACATAGGGAGACCCTGTCTCTATAAAAAATAAAAAAATAAAAATTAGTTGGGAGTGGTGGTATGCATCTGTGGTCCAGCTCACTGGGAGGCTGAGGCAGGAGGATCAGTTGAGCCCAGGAGTTTGAGGCTGTAGTAAGCTATGACCCTGTCACTGCACTCCAGCCTGAGTGACAGAGTGAGACCGTGTCTCAAAAAGAAAAAATATTTCTTCTTTGTCTAACTCCCTAAGCAAAGGGAAAAACTACTCTATCGACAGGACTTGAGCACTGTGGGAGAGTCGGGCACATGAGGCTCAGTAGGGGCACTGTTTATCCCAGCATCTCATGGATTTCATTTATAAGAATGTTCTTGTTTCCAGCTTTCTTTGGGGATCATGCAGGTATCTTAAAAGTCTAAGATGCTAAGAAGTCATAGGCAATGTATTGAAATAGAGGGCATATACCCTACATAAAGACATCCAAGCCGGGCGCAGTGGCTCATGCCTGTAATCTCAGCACTTTGGGAGGCCAAGGTGGGCAGATCATCTGGGGTCGGGAGTTCAAGACCAGCCTAACCAACATGGAGAAACCCTGTCTCTACTAAAAATACAAAAAACTAGCCTGGTGTGATGGCGGACACCTATAATCCCAGCTACTCGGGAGGCTGAGGCAGGAGAATCCCTTGAACCCAGGAGGAGGAGGTTGCTGTGAGCTGAGATTGCGCCACTGCACTCCAGCCTGGGCAACAAGAGCAAATTTCCTCTCAAAAAAAAAAGACATCCAAACTCTCACAGACAAACTGCGCTGGCCAAAGGAAAAACTACTATCATTCAGGCCAGAGTTTGCAACTCCTGGTTTATCCTAATTATAGTGATATTCCCTTAAACATTTGAATGGAATCTTTTTCCAGCTATAAAAAGAGAAATCACCCTTATAACAGTGGTTTTTAAACTTCAGTTTATACAGGAATCCTAGGACAAGCTTGTTACCACTGTGTGTTCCTGGGCAGCGCCTCACAAGATTTCCGATTTTACAGATCTGGGATAAACATCTCTGAGACCGGTGGTCTTGGCTTCCACAAACGCTGCAGGGATTTGGATTCATTCCAACCAGTTAACACTCAGAGGGTGTTAATCCAATTCTGAGGGACTTCAAGAAATCAATCTCACATGATGTAGAAAGATTCAATCTGTAAATTATCATAGCGCCTGTTTCCAAAGTCTGTTATAATTGAGTTTGAAGCGGAGTACAAGCAAATATCTCATTTCTTTGATCCATCAAAGGTCAATTATTTTCATTAAGATAGCAAGGAGATTTTTTTTTTTTTTTTTTTTAATGAAATGGAGTCTTGCTCTATTGCCAGGCTGGAATGCAGTGGTGTGATCTCAGCTCACTGCAACCTCCACCTCCCAGGTTCAAGCGATTCTCCTGCTTTAGCCTACCGAGTAGCTGGGACTCAGGCTACAGGCACACTCCACCATGCCCAGCTAATTCTTGTATTTTTAGTAGAGACAGGGTTTCACCATATCGGCCAGGATGGTCTCGATCTCTGGATCTCATGATCCTCCCACCTCGGCCTCCCAAAGTGCTGGGATTACAGGCGTGAGCCTCCTCTCCTGGCCACAAGGAGATTTTTAAGAGCCCGACTTTGGGCATGAGTGACACTAAGGGTTTAATCTCATGTTCTGCCATTGACAGGGGGATAAAGTTCAGCAGTTTCCTTCACTCTCAAGCCTCAGCTCAGCCATAGATGAAATAGAGATAAGAAAAGAAACAACCGCACGATATGGTTGTGAGGATTCAATGAGGCAATGTACATAAAGCGCTCACCATCAGGCATGGAACACAGGAGGACAAACAAATGTGTGTTATTTTTGTCACCACTTTTCTTTTCTTCTTTTTTTTTTGAGATGGAGTCTAACTCTGTCAACCAGGCTAGAGTGCAGTGGCACGATCTCGGCTCACTGCAACCTCCACCTCCCAGGTTCAAGTGATTCTCCTGCCTCAGCCACCAGAGTAGCTGGGACTACAGGCTTACACCACCATGTCTGGCTAATTTTTGTAGATTTTAGTAGAAACAGCGTTTCACCATATTGGACAGGCTGGTCTAGAACTCCTGACCTTGTGATCTGCCCGCCTCAGCCACCCAAAGTGCTGGGATTCCAAGTGTGAGCCACTGCACCCAGCCTTTTGTCATTACTTTTCTAGAAGAATCAACACATAATGCTAAAAACATATGAAACTGGTAATTCACTCATTTTCAGGGATGTTTTAAATATTCACCTCCTCATCCCCCAAACATAACGAGAAAACCCCACAGAATGATAGTTTTTATTATTTTATGTTAGTGAATAAGATCTGTATCTCTATTATAACACTAGGATAGAGTTCTAAATTGGGGAATTTTAAATCTTTTCATCTCTCTCTGTTTTGATAAAATATCTCTTTACCACTATGTTATGTTATTCTGAAGGTATAACTCAGGAAATACAATCTGTCTCCTCCAATGCTATCCATTTGTTTCCAAGCATTGAAAAATCATAGTTTCCTTTTTTTTCTTATAAAATGAAAAGAGACAGAATTCTGTGATGGAGAAAGTGATAATGACATGTATACAAAGTCCGAACTTTTACCTTCTCCCTTAATTAATGCATCAATGCCACACAGTTTTAGAGAACACTAAGTGTTTGTGAAATGCATGTCCCTCTAAAAACTCAATGCATTGATATACCTGCCCTATTGAAATGGACAATTTCATTAATAATAAGTTAGGAAATGCTGATTAAATGAAGAATAACACATGAATATATTTAAAGTGATAAAGATATCTTCACTTTTTATGGCATAATTATGTGAACAATTTTATACAGAATTACATACATTATGATCACATTAAAGAACTTACCAACATGATTCATCTTTTTTATCTAAACAGAGAAGGAAAAGGAGGCAAGACAAGGGTCTGAAGGAAAACGGGAAGGACGAGGAGAATCCATCTACTGGCAAATGTTCTTGACTACTGACTATATACTCATGATTTCAGGAGCCAAGGAGAAAACTTATCTTGGAAAAGCTATGGTCTAATTATAATAGGAACACTTTTATTGCTGGAGAAAACAATATTCATAACACTTGATAAGGACAAGCGGCCTTTATGAGGGGCACATCACAAGGAGGTTTGTAGCAGGGAAGAGTGACTGAGCTCAACTCCAAATATGGGGACGGCGCAGACTGATGGCTAAGGAGCAGGGTGTGGGAGAGCGGATGGAAAATTACTAAGAGGAAAAATCAAGGCTGGGGAGTTGTTGCTAGACTGACTCACAAAGATTCCTGTTGAAGGCAGGCCAGCGTGATGAGATAGCAAGGCTATGGGAGGAGGCATTTGATCAGGTACCAAGGGGGATCAGACACCACGTGTAGGGGACTTTCACTCAACTGGCACAGCAGGATTCTTGCTGAAATTAGATTAAATGGGCCAAGGACTGACCAGAGTGAGGTCAAGGAGAGAGTCACCGTCAAGACAAAAAAATAAAGACAAGAATGAAAGAAAAACACAGAGGCAGAAGGCAGAGACAGACAGACAGAGACACGCACACACACGCATGCATACATGCACGCAGAAAGAGAAGAACGATAACAAGGTTTTATAAGTAAATGGTCTAGCCTCTAAGTTTACAGGAGTTAAGAGAAAGTGAGTGAAAGTGTGTAGAAAAGAATTCTTATATGAGATTGCCCCAGAGTGCATCTTAGGGAAGAAACTGCCACCCCCATTCTCTCTATATATACATATATATATAGTGTGTGTGTTTATTATATATCGATATATTTATGTATGTTTGTGTTTATTATATACACATAATAAACAAACGCTTTGGTAAACCACATGGAGGATGGCGCCACAAGATCATGAGGAAATGAGCTGACTCAGAAGCAGCTGAACAGCTACGCTTGAGAGATGAAGAGGCATTTGTCAGAGGGACAGCTAAGGAGGAGGAAGTGGAGGGAGAAAGGATGGATCCCCTAGGAATGTGAAGAAATCTTGCAGAGGATAGTGGAGGATAGACAGTAGGGTGTTATGTCACCTTTTAATAACTACACACGGTTTTGACATGTCCACTGCTGCTTGTCTACAAGCAGAAATGCCTGTGATTCTATGATAGTCTTACTTCTGGATGATTCTTTGGCCAGACAATACTGTTATCATTAACAACAACAAACTCCACACACATGAAGTACTAGGTTGGCTGAAAACAGACCTATACCCAGTCAACACCTCCTCATTAAGGAGCTAAGCCTACCACATGGCATTTTCTCTTTAGCCGGAGCCAAATTTTTATTAGAAAATATGAAGAGAACAGAGTTGCCTGAATGCAGTGTCACTACATTGCCAGGTAGTATTTGTTGGCAAGCATCTGAGACCGGCCTCTGCAAACTGATATAGGCGAGGCCTGGCCTAAAGCGGATGGGGTCCCCCGGGGCTCGGTTTCTCTTGCTGCACCGTGATCCTTCTCTACGATTTACCCTCCGAAGAAAAGACAGCTTTTCCTAGCAGCTAATAAACAGTGTCTCTTGACTTTCATCATTTGTGATAAATGCAGATGTCTAAGGATCACTTGGTCAATTATCCTTCTACAATGTTTTCAGTTCTTAATAACCAACTACTTGACACTCACGGGAAAAGCAGAATTCTTCTTAAGTCTTCTGATTCAAAATGCTTCCCCTAAAAATGTCTTCCTCTGCTATTAAAGTGTTTCATATCATTGCAACATGGAGAAAACATGCAGATTCCAGCAGTCAAGGCTATGATGAATATCTCCAGCTTTTCAGAAAGACAAAGTTGATTCAACATCACCGTGATTCCTAATGACAAGTTTCCTCAAGGGAGGTCTGAGTCAGACCCAGCAGTGTCTCCAAAGACAGTTCGGTGCTCACAGATAATTATATTTTTGTGTGTTGGTAAAAACACAATCCACCCAATGATCTTATGTCTACTTGAATGTTACAGCCGTTGTAGAGTATGATTGTGGAATTATCGTGAACTGTGGTATTTCACAGTAACCATTAAAGTGCAGCAAAGTTTGAATCATCTTGTGGGTCTATTCGTCTGCTTGGGCTGCGATAACGAAGCACCACAGACAGGATGGCTTACACAACAGAAATGTATGACCTCACAGTCCTGGAGGCTGGAAGTCAGATCAAGGTTACAGCAGGCGGGTTCCTTCCGAGGCTGTGGGGGAGAGCCTGTTGCTTGCCTTTCCCTTGGCGTCTGGTGGATTGCGGGCCGTCTCTGGCTTCCTTAGCTGGCAGATGTATCACTGGACCTCTGCCTTCCTCTTTGCATGGTATTCTCCTTGTGTTTGTGTCCATGTCCAAATTTCCCCTTTTTATAAATAGGGACACCACTTATACTGGATGAAATGCCCACCCTACTCTAATATGACCTCATCTTAACTAATCAGTTAATTTACCAGCCACTCATTTCCCAAAAAAGTCACATCCCTGGGTACTGGAGGTTAAGGCTTCAAAATATGAATTTGAAAGGAAACAGAATTTAACCACTATCAGTGGCATTTCATTGAAAGTCGGCCACCTGCAATGAAGACCTTTCTTGAAAAGACTGCAAAGCTTAGGTATACAAGTTGACCTCCAATTGGCTTTAAAGTCTCTCTATATCTGGCCTGCTAAGCTGCACACTTTCCAGAGACTGTGGTTTTGTTCTCAATCAAAAGTCTTTCATTCAAAGCATTTTCTGCCCATAGGAAAAAATAAAATCTTTAAGGAAGACACATCTGGCAACTTTTCCCAGTAGGTTTCATTTAAAGCCTCTCTCTGGCTGGCATTTTTGCTGACTGATTTCTCTTTTAACCCTCCTGTCTTTTCCCGTATGCCCTTGTTGAATAATATGGCAACTCGAACATTGTTTGAATAAGAATCTAGAGGACAAGAGCCTTTCCTGCTTTCATTCATTTGTTCATTCCACAGATGATTTTCAGAACCGCTCTTTATAGTGTAACCTCTGTAAGCCCTTCAGGATAAAACATGAATAAGTCACTGTCCCTGCCATGCAAAGGCTTGTGCTCTACCAGTAAAACTGAACAAAGACACTCTTCTAGAATAAAGGCATCTAATTCGCTTTTGTTTAGAGAACTCTCACCCTTCCACAAAGCAATATGAGATTTTACACAGTAAAGAAAAAAAATTTTGGCTGAGTGTGGTGGCTCACATCTGTAATCCCATCACTTTGGGAAGCTGAAGTGGGCGGATAGCCTGAGATCAAGAGTTTGAGACCAGACTGGCCAACATGGCAAAACCCCAACTCTACTAAAAATGCAAAAAAAAAAAAAAAAAAAAAAATCAGCCGGGCGTGGTGGTGGGTGCGTGTAATTCTAGCTACTCAGGAGGCTGAGGCAAGAGAATCACTTGAACCCAGGAGGCAGAGGTTTCAGTGAGCCGAGATTGTAGCACTGCACTCCAGCCTGGGCTGGAGACTTGGTCTCAAAAAAAAAAAAAAAAAAAAAAAAATTAAGAGAGAAATCAAGGCAGTTGTTGACATTCAACTCTGATCAGATACTCAAGACTAGCTGTATCTTTCTAGAAATTGTTCTGTGGTCCCGTCTGGACATCCCTAGACTCGTCAAGGAGAAGATACTAGATCGTGTCTCTCTGTGATAGTTTGTTAGCGAGTCAGGTAACTTCTTCATTATTTGGACTTCAGGTGTTTTGGGTAGTGCCT
This sequence comes from Alouatta palliata, assembly GCA_004027835.1. NCBI lineage: Eukaryota > Metazoa > Chordata > Mammalia > Primates > Atelidae > Alouatta > Alouatta palliata. Next base: position 62,723 of record PVKV010003275.1, read on the forward strand.
TCTATGTATGAAATATGTTCTGTCTTTCTATCCCAAGTCAAATCATTAGAGATATCACAATAAGCCAACAACCAAGGCTAATGTAGGTCTTTCTCCGATTCTTAGATAGCTCTTTACCCAGTTCTTAAGAAAAATCCAAAGAAACACAGTTTGTATCCACAAACCAGTGAGCAATGCATCAGTTAGTAAATCCCAAGCCAAATTCAGCAACTGAGTAGCTTTTCTGATCTTAAAGGCACAAGGGGTTCAATCCTAAGTGTCTACTGTTTCCACAGGCTTCTGTCCCACCATAAAGAGGCTGAGTCTCTGCTGTCAATACAACATTTTAAATTTATTATTTTGTGCTTAAACATCACTCATCTGTAACAAGAAACTCAAAACTAAGCCATGGGAGATAATGTGTTTTAAAGACTCCTTGTCTTTTGCATCAGTTTTCTCTGCCCCCATAAGCTCGTTGAGATACAAAGCAAGATAAGAGCAAACACATAAACGTCTCTCACTCTCAGTATGTCCCAGCACTATCCCAAGTGTAACAGCAATATTAAGACAAAAGATCATCAGAACAAACGCCATCAAAAGGCCAGCGTTTTACCATGAGTAGCCATCGTCAGTACCCAAGCACTAGTTCTTTAGACATACCAGCTTTAACTAAGGTATTGATAGGGTTAATTATTACCAATTTGAAGCTGTCCAGTTAAAACCTAGAACAGTGGGCTGTTTTTGAGATCTGTATACAGGTGAAAAATTACTCTCCACAGAGATACCAATAGTCAGAGCCATCGCTGGTAGCACAGAGCATCATGGGAGAATGTGGAAAAGGAACACAGGTTATCTTTGGAAATTAAGTGGAAGAGCAGTACACAGGTACGTTTTCTTTTTCTTTGAGACAGGGTTTCACTGTCACCCAGGCTGGAATGCAGCAGTGTGATCTCGGCTCACCACAGTGTCTGCCTCCTGGGCTCCAGTGATTCTCCTGCCTCAGCCTCCCGAGTAGTTGGGATTACAGTCGTGCACCACCATGCCTGGCTAAGTTTTGTATGTTTTGTAAAGATGAGGTTTCACCATGTCACAGGTTGGACAGTCTACTCTTGAACTCCTGAGCTCAACTGATTTGCCCGACTCGGCCTCCCAAACTACTGAGATGGCAGGCGTGAGGCATTGCACCTGGCCGAGCTTTCAATGGGAGACATGTGTATTCGAACTTAGTCCCATATTTAGATGTACCAACAGAAGTAAACATAAAGCCTGCACAAGAAATCACACAGTTTATCCTGGCTCTGGGTGGCTCCAGTTTCACCTACCCCCCATCCCTGCAATTAACATTTATTGAGGGCAACTGAGAGTGGACACTGTCCTCGGTTCCAGAACCACAAAGGCTGGATGCAGTTGGACACAGGCAATGGGTATTTAAACGATCAATTACACAAAGTTATAAAGTAGGTATAAGAACACATAAAGGGGATATTTAGAAGGAGGAGGTGGTAGGAAGCTTTCAAAACAGACAACTGAATGTTCACAAGTGTGACATAGTCAGAAATGAATTTTTAAAGTAAATTTCCTCAAACGTAATCTAAATTTTAAGTCTGAGTTCTTCAAGCTGACCTTTGCCACTATTGATAACAGTATGATAATCATAAATCCCGTATTTCCGATCATTCCCAATTTTGAGTATTCTGTCTCTTTGTCAAGTCACATGTCCCAATTTTAGGGCTAGAAAACATGGCCATCATGGTGACTAGAAATGCAGTTCACAGAAGATCTCCCTTTCTCTCTGGTTCCCAGACTGTTCAAGTCTTTCCTCTCCCACACCCAGCTTCTGCTCTCACAGCCGACAGCACACGACGCACGGCATGGCTGTCAATTTCACTAAAGGTAGAAATTCCTCAATAATGCCTAAGCAGAATGTTTAAAAAAAAAATAAAGTCAGCTTCTTAGGGAGTAAGAGGACTACCTCCTAAAAGATTACATAGCACAATTATTTTAATTCTAAATGTAATTGAAATTCCACTCAGAATCGTCTTCTTGAATGACAAGCCATTCTATTCCAACGTGACACTGATTGATGTTAATTATGACATGGTTTACTGTCAGCCTGGTACTTTAACCCAGTTTTAAGGAAAACTCATTCATCTTGTGCTTGTGCAAGAGTGAGCGAGTGCTTTATGAGAATCGGATGAGAGTGCTCCCTAAACCTTTGAGAAATACACACGACCTTTTGAAAAGCATATCAAGTTCTGCACTGTTCTACCAGTCTCACTGGGTGAGGTGATTTCTTGAAACTTCTGTTTATTTACTCTTACAGTGAGATAGGTTTAATGCTTTTTAACGGAGCTACTGTAAGGGCTAAATGAAATAGCTGCTTAGCCATGTATCTGAATCCAAGCTTTTTGCTCTTTATTGACGGCAAAATGCCTGAATCTTAAGGTTGATGAGCAGTAAGGTGTTCAACTTCACAAGCGGAGAACCGCATACTCCTGAGCACATGAACAAGTGCGCTAAATCCTTCATCAAAAAGTACCTCTAGGTCTGTCCTCCTGCCCCAAAGTGATGAAAGATGTATTTAGTGGGACTCTGCATCTTTGGTTAAATCCTCCTACAGGCTCCTGATTCAAGAGCTCACCACATGATGCCTCATTAAAACCACGGAAGCAGAAACCAGCATTTTATTTGAGCTGCAAGTGGAGGGGAGGGGGAAATGGGGAATGAGAAAGCAGTGAACACAACTTGATGAAAAGAGGGATGCTGCCTCGGTGAGCACGGGCATCCAGTCCCACAGGTGCTGTTCTGTGGAGTCAGCTCCAGCATCTACTCCTTTCTGTTCCATGTAAGTGGAGGATCACACATCTCTTCTGAGTGGGAATATCTTCTCTTCTCTCTGCCCCTTCAAACTCAGTGTCTTCTTTGTAACTAGCATGCTGACGTCAACACTCCTGTTCAGGTGCTATCACTGGCTGCCCACCTCCTAGGTTTTAGAGAAATCATTCTTAACCTTTTGCAGTTCAGATATTCTTTTGATAATCCAGGGGAACCTAGGATCCTCTTACCCAGAGAAATGTGGACACACACATACCCTTTTATTCTCGTTCCGTGCTCTAAAGCTTGTTCACAAACTCCAGATTCAACAACTTGCTCAAAAAAATCAGAACTCGAGCTGGGTGCGGTGGCTCACACCTGTAATCCCAGCACTTTGGGAGGTCAAGACGGGCGGATCACAAGATCAGGAGATCGAGACCTTCCTGGCCAACATGGTGAAACCCCGTCTCTACCGAAAATACAAAAATTAGCTGGGTGTGGTGGCGCATGCCGGTAGTCCCAGCTACACGGGAGGCCGAGGCAAGAGAATCACTTGAGCATGGGAGGCAGAGGTGGCAGTGAACTGAGATCACGACACCACACTCCAGCCTGGGCAACAGAGTGAGACTCCGTCTCAAAAAAAAGGTAAAAAACAAACAAACAAAAAAATCAGAACTCAAACTTCTTGTCCTGAACGTCAAAGCTCTCTATAATCTCACCATGTATTACCAATGACCTGACCATTTTTGAAATCCCAGTTGAAAGCATATGCTCTGATAATTATCTCTGATCATTCCAGGCAACTTACCCTAGTATCTACACTCTGGTTACGTTCCACCTCCCTGAGAACCCCAGTGCACCAACCACATGAGTTTGCCACCTGTCAGCACCACTCCCCACAGGCTGCTTTCCTCCCCAGCAGCCTGGAGGCCAGAACCCCAGTGCAACCGACCCTTCGTATTCCGCCTTCATCCTCTGTTTCTCTGTTCTCCTACTGTACACGTGCCTGGCAATACACCAGTCTAGATACACTCAACCCTCTAACTACTTTATGTCCACTTCAAAGCACAAAAGTAACAAAGAAAAAGCATGCAAATGGGCCGATGGGTCTTGCTTTAAATATATCACTACACAGTTCAACAGATATTTAAAACTACCTGGTGATTCTCACAGGTTTCCCAATAAATACGCTTGTTCATTCTCCTAAAGGAATACTCCATGCCTTTTTATCTTTTTTTCAGCCCTTCAATTTCTGCTTTCTGGCCATATGTTGATGGCCTTGCTTTATACTTGAAGAAATAGAAGCATTCTGAAACAAATTGGGGATTTCCAGCCCAAATGCACCACTTTACCTAAATTTCTCTCCTCTCTCATTTTAAGGAACTGTCCAGCCTTCTCTCATCAGACAAACTGACCCATTGTCAACAGCATGTTTTACCTCTTCCATCCCTCAACAAATTCTTCCAAGCAATTGTTGCTAATATCTCACTGGATCGTAGTTTCTTTCTCTTCACTGGAATGGTTTCATCAGCATTCAAATATGCTGTAATACCTCGACCTTAACAAAATCCAGTGTATTCTTTGGCCCACATCCCCCTCTGACTGCTACTCTATTCCTCCCTTCCCCTTCTCAGAAACGGTTCTCAACAGAGGTATCTACACTTCCCGTCTCAGCTTTCTTAATGCCCACTTGCTATGTTGAGAATCAACGCCAGTGAGCCCTTCATCCCCATGCCCCCACTGAGACCTTTCTCATCATAGTGGCCAGCGCTCTCCACCTTGTCAAATCCGGATGTCAGTTCAGAGTTCTTGTCTTACTTGACCTCTTGGTAGCATTTGACCCACATGAGCCATATTCTCTTGAAGCATTTCTTTTCTTATCTTCTAAGGTGCCACACACCCTCTGGGCTGATCTCCCATACCACTGACCATTTCTGTTTTCTCTGCTTCTTCAGAGAATATAGGCACGCTTCAGAACTGGTCCGTGGCCTCACCCTCCTCTCTGCTTTGGTGGTCTCAGAAGGTTCCATGATTTAATTGCTGTCTAAACACTGATGGCTCCCAAACATATACCTCCAGGACCAACTTTTCACTTGATCTCCAAACTAGTATTGTCAACAGCCCAGTTACCACTTGCAGGAGCTCAAATGGCACATGGTCTAGACAGAATTATTGATTCATTAAACTCCTTCCTCATAAATGTGCTCTTCCCTTTTTATCTCAATTCCCCATACATGAAGAACCATTCCGCAGGCATAGTACATTGCAATCCTATTGCAGCTCACCACCTCCCTACCCATAACCTCTGACTGCTCCTATCTAAGCCCCCTCATCTCTCACTGGACTGTGCATTCTTCTCCTCACCAGCTTTCCCTCTTTGTCATTCTCTGGCTTAATATCCTCTAATAGCTTCTCAGCATATGAAGTATAAAGAATAAAATCCAAACGGATTTCCAGTGACTTTACTGCCCTTCAGACCCTGATCCCACCTACTTCTTTGACACAATCTTACTCTCCTCCAACCAAGCTGGCCACACCAACTTGTCCCAGCCTCGGGACTTTTATCATTGCTGTTGCCTCTACAGAACACTTTCCCCAGGTTTTCCCATGGCTGCAAAAATTGTGCAAAACATCATTGTGGCACATATACACCATGGAATACTATGCAGCCATAAAAAATTATGAGTTCATGTCCTCTGTAGGGACATGAATGAATCTGGAAACCATCACTCTCAGCAAATTGACACAAGAACAGAAAACCAAACACCACATGTGCTCACTCATAGGCGGGTATTGAACAATGAGAACACATGGGCACAGGGAGGGGAGCATCACACACAGGAGTATGTTGGGGGGCAGGAGGCTGGCGGGGAGGGAGGCTAGGGGTGGGACAGCAGAGGGTGGGGAGGTTGGGGAGGGATAACACTAGGAGAAATGGCTGATGTAGGCAACGGGAGGACGGAGAGAGCAAACCACCATGGCATATGTGTACCTATGCAACAATCTGGCAAGATCTGCACATGTACCCCAGAACTTAAAGTACAATAAAAAAAATGTCATTCAGGAGTCTGTCCCTGTTTTCCTTTGAGGAACCCTATATTGCCCTATCTAAAAATATAGCACTCTTTATTCTCTGACCCAGTGGTTTCAATCAGGAGAGACTTTCACCTCCCTGGGGGCATTTAGCAATGGCTAGAAATATTTTTGGTGGTCATTACTGGGAGTTGCTACTGGCATCTAGTAAGTAGATGTCAAAGATGCTACAATACACTGGACAGCCACTCACAAAAAGAATTATAAGGCCCCCACAAATGTCAGTAGGACTAAGGTTGAAAAATCATGCGATTCATCAACTTCATTATTATCGTAGCACTTATCTGAAGAAGAAGGAGGAGAAGGAGGAGGAGGAGGAGAATTATTATTATTGTTATTAACATGTATTTCAGATTTACCATGTGCTGGACACTAAAGTTTTTACATTTATTTCCTCTTTAATCCTCATATGCCAACCATACAAACGGGTCTTATTATTAGACAGATGAGCACTAAGGCAGGAAAAGCTTAACCATCTTGCTCCAGATCAAGTTGGAGAGCTGGAATTTGAATGTAGATGGCCTGGCTCTAAAGCCTTTGCCTTTAACCATTGCATTCTAGAGCCATGAGGCTACATTTTTTTTCCTATAATTGATTATCTGTCTTCTCCCACTAATATACTATCTCCATGAGAACATGAAAATAATATACTTGTTTATCTCTGGATCCTCTCCGTCTAGACATATAACAGGCTCTTGAAAGTCTTGAACAAATGAAGAGTTCTGTACACCTTTCCAGCGTTGCTTCTTATAATCTTCTCACACAGAGCTCACTTCCCTGGAAATGACCTGCTTTCCATCCTGGAGACATTCCAGTTTCTAACGTTCCCTCTGTTTTAGCCCACGCTCTCTAGGTCTGCCTTTTCCTCCTTATCCCATCCTCAACACAGGTATGATTGCACCCATTCCTCCAGCCTCACCTCCAATCTTACACATACATTTCAGACCCAGAGATCCATAGAGTCATTTTGGTGGAAAGAATTTTAGAGATTATAATTTTCAACTTATTTTACATGTAAGTAAAATAAGACTTGGATGGCTGGGCACGATGGCTCACACCTGTAATCCCAGCACTTTGAAAGGCCGAGGCGGGTGGATTACCTGAGGTCAGGAGTTTGAGACCAGCCTTGCCAACATGGTGAAACCCTGTCTCTACCAAAAATACAAAAATTAGCCAGGTGTGGTGGCGGGCACCTGTAATTCCAGCTACTCAGGGGTCTGAGGCAGAAGAATCGCTTGAACCTGGGAGGCAGACGTTGCAGTGAGCCAAGATCACGCCACTGCATTCCAGCCGGGTGACAGAGAGAGACTCTGTCAAGAAAGAAAGCAGGAAAGCAAGGAAGGAAGGAAAGAAGGAAGGAAGGAAGGAAGGAGGGAAGGAGGGAAGGAGGGAAGGAGGGAAGGAGGGAAGGAGGGAAGGAGGGAAGGAGGGAAGGAGGGAAGGAGGGAAGGAGGGAAGGAGGGAAGGAGGGAAGGAGGGAAGGAGGAAGGGAGGAAAATAAGACTTGGAGAAACTAAGCAAGATACTGATGAAAATTCCAGTTTTTCTTCCTTCTTTTTGGAATTTTGGTGTAACTCTGAAATGTTGCTGGGAAGAAGGAAGTTGTAGAAGCTCTTAGGGCAACAGGCCCCCCATAGCTCACTTAGGGAACCTTTTATTGCCATCCTCAAAGGACCTTCATTTAGGTGACTTCATTTCCCTAGGCTCATGTTTTCATTACTCCTGTCCCTCAGTATAGTGTGTCCCCATGCTCTTATCGAGGACAATTTCCACCTTTGGCCCTTGTTTTATCCCAGTCCCAAAATCAGAACTATGGTTCTTGCCTTTAAGGAGTTTACAATGTAGACAAGGAAAGAGATCATGTATGTCTTATCTTAGATCTTCTTTTACTTTACAAACTGGTTCATAATCTGATAGAATTACTGGAAGAACAAGTGATAACTTTCTCTTCAACTTGTTCTACTTGTTTCTGAGAATGTAACAGAAAAAATGTGGTTTACCCCCAGATACTCCAATTATATTTAATAATTAGGACACAAAAAAATAAATTCCACGGATAATCCGTTTGACATTATCTATATTTTTCCATAATGTAGGTGGTTTAATGCAAGAATAATATTTAGAAGGCTTATGACATTTTTCCTGATGAAACAGATTTGGATTAATGATGCTTCTAGGAGACATAATTTCCTCACAGATCACCATTCAAACACATTCAGAAGAGAGATATACAGGAAAGATCCCTTAGGTTGCTTAAGGCCATTTCAACCTACAAACCTAGTAGTTATGGACAAATAGGATATTCCACATGGCAACAAATTACCCCCCGTTAGATTACATAATGACTGCAAAGGGGAAAACCTTTCTTTTTGGAAAGATCTGGCAGTCACCACCTTAACCAGAAAATCAACTGCAGCATCACTGAAGTCTGAGGTCATGAAATTGTGTGCCTCCAGATATGATGCCATAGAAATGTCATCTAGGACATATTCTTGTCAAAAACATACAATGGTACCTACTTGAGCTATGAGAAGTCATTTCTAGTTAATAGGAACCAAAGGGAATGGGAAACAAAAGAAATATCATTATAATAAAGCAATCACACAAATCTTCACTGTCGACGTTTTACAAGACAATTGGCTTGTTCTCTTCATAAAGTCAATATCATAAGGAAAAACAGTAGATGGAATATACTAGATTAATAGAGATGAAGTTCCTGAGCCTCCAGTATAACCTGAAGAACGAAAGAATAAAATAATTTAAAAGGAACAGTTGAAAAAGACTAAAAGTGAAATGGATGTTAGATTATATTAGAAAACTATTAGTTTTCTTAGTTGTGTTATAAAATTGAGGCCATGTAATATAATGCCCTTACTCTTGGGGTCTCCTGTTTCTAGGAGCGAAGTCTATCATAATGCCTACCATCTATTTTCATATGCTTCTTCAAAACACACGCCCGTGAGAATCTAGCAGTATGGCGATGTGTTCATAATTAAATCCCCCTAGTGGGTATCTGATGTATCATTCTTTCAATCTTTCTGTTGTTTAAATGTTGAAACGAAGCTAATGGTAGCGCTTCAGAAAATTACTCAGCAAAGCTATGTCCCACTTACATCCGTCATTCTGCACTCCTTATTAGAAACTATTTTATGAAATCTGTAACATAACTGATGTACATGATCCACCAGGAAGGCCCCCACATGGAGAGCCAAACGCTGACACAGCCAACTACTTATCCTTAAATCTTCTGCAAATTCTAAGTAAGTGACTGGCAAGAAATGTTTTTGGGGCCCCAGATAGAGATGAGACGCACCCAATTAAAGCCACTATGTGGTCCCTCGCCTGGACCTAGTTTCCAAATTGATGCTTGCATTTACATCAATGTGATGTCAGCCGCATCACTTAAATACCTGCATAGATTGAGTCTCAGTGTCCTTTCATTTCCAGAGATCAGAATTGTATAACATTTCAACTCTAACAAATGAGACCAGGTGTGAATTTATATAACATAGTGAATCTAGAGGCGATAAAGACATATCTAAAACTTGAATCTGAAATGCATAGTGCAGAAATCACACAGCCCTTTTGATGCACTTTTCAAGCTATAGAGAAGCTCTGGTGTGGCACAAAGTCATTAAAAATATTTAACAGGAAAATTCTGGCATAACTAAAAAAGTTCAGAAACATACATATATCCGTGAAGTTTCACTGCAGATACTCGTGAGACAAGCACATCAAGTGACTTTACATCCTGGAAAATGAAGACGAGCATAAAGAAATATGATGCTGTGAAAGTCATTTGGAGGATACTCCATATTATGGTGTGTCCCACAATCATGAAACAATGAGCTTTTCCCTTTAATCCCATGGCACAAGTAAGTGTAAGGTTAGTATCACCACCAACAGCCGAAACATTTGGTGTCAAACCCCTGTTACAAAACCACCCTGTCACTGAATTTCTCCAGTGCAGCAGCCAACAATGTATAGGAGAAGGAACACTGAGATCGAGGCTTAAGGGTGCTCCAGACATAAAATCCTGAGTGCTGTGGGAACTTTTGGAGCTTATGAATCACATTAAGCAACGTGTTCACATGTGCCAATGCCCTCCACGTTTTACTCCAAGCTCGGTGTGATTTGGAGATGGTCCCTGAACATGAAGTAGAATATAAACCATCAGGAGTTACTAAGATAAATGCACTGTGATAGCTTGGAGTTTAATCCACCTATTTGATTCTGTCAACTTGTTGATACAGCAATCATTGCAATGACAAGCTATTCTGAGAAGTTTATTAACCCCATCAGCTGTCTCCTGAGAGAATAATGTGGAATAAATGAAGAAGCCAGACAAAATATTTAGATAGTGTTACCAACATATAAATGGTATAACATATTACTTAGCAAATTTTTTAGCAGTGTCTTCAAATTTTTGACTGAGGTTAGGTCAAGGGGAAGCACATTTAATGGGCAACATTTCGTAACAAGAATAAAAAAATGACCACGATTCAAATACCAAGTTATTTCCTGATCATTGTGCAATTGTGGTAAACCTTTAGGAAGAAAATTTGATTTCATCTGCAGATGCTCTTCCAGTGTTCCACTGCTTATATTTCCTTAGGAAACATACGTTCTTTGCCATTTTCTTTAGGGATTCTTGTTTTTGTCATTATCCACTCAACAAACATTTCTTGAGAATCATGAAAACATAAATTAAAAATGGTTGACGTGTCAGAAACGCAAACAGGTGCTGAATGAGTGGAGAAGACAGATACCGGACCCACGCTGGCTGAGTGTGGAGCAGGGGCTTGCTGTGAGACACAGCACATGCCTGGAAACGGAGGCGTTCGGGCTGGAGGAGGACGTGACTGATGGGATGTAGGGGTAGGAGATGATGTTCCAGGAAGCAGCAGTTAGAGAGGCAAAGGTGATGGGGCAGAGGCGGCTGGGAGCTCACCTGTTGAGAGACGGTCAAGACTAATCCATGAGTGAAGCTGGACCTCCTTCTGAGAACAAAGAGCTATCCTTAAAGAGTTTAAGAAAGTGACTAACATGAGGAGGTGATCCTTTTGGGGTTGCTGGATGTGATGATTGGGTTTCCATGCACATGTGTGACACGTGCCTCCTCAGACCTTGTTACCACATCTGTACAGTACCCAGAGGATATGAAAGAAAGAAAAAAAAAAGGAAAAACATGAAGAAGAGGAAAAAGAAAAGACGAGTAAACATGTATGTTAGAAAGCAAATGCCGGTGTGTATGCAGAAGTTGGAGGAGGCAGGCCTAGAGATCTGTTACAAGGTTATTGCCTACAAATACGTTTTGTAAGTTCAGCATCTGAAAGAATCTGAAAATGGATGAGGCTTATAACTTGAGATGGGAGTTAGACATAGATATGAATTACAGAAAAATCAACATATGACATTTCTTGCACATTCATGTCTCCAAATATTTTTCTTTGTAGTGTTCTAATCAAAATGTCAGCAAAGAAAACACAAAAGCAAACAAGTAAACAACAACAAAAAAATACTTCCATTTCTCACCTACCCTGCTTCTCTAAATGGTGAACTCATTCTTTTCAAAATGTATCAATGGAATAAATTCAACACTTAATGTACACCTGAACCTAATTTTGTAAACAGGACATATTTTATAGCACATATCTTTCAATGAAAGTGCCAGATAAGACAATAAAACCTTTAGTTGACTTTTTATTTCATTGAACACATAAAAATACTTAATTCAATTACATCAAATGCAAAATTATGGCCTGTCAGATTGCTCTCTGACTCCAGAAATCGTCTTTCACCCATGACTATCTGTGCCAGGGTCATACAACCAAACCTCTCCCTGGGGTCTACCCCAACAGATGGGTACCTGGCCCATGACTTGGTGCTGTCACTGCCTCTTATCAATTTCTACTCTATTCCCCAATAATTACATATCTGGGTAAAGGGGAATAAAACTGGGTCAAGGGGAAAAAACAGGATTTTTGCCTCCACAGTTGACGGCCCTGGAATTTATAGCTTTTCCTCTTTGTTTTCTTGAATTCCTTCCCCATCCTCTCCCTACCCTTTATTCAGAAAGAATGCAACCCATGCATTTGATTAGTCTTCAGCATCTACAGCAATCTCCCTGCCACAGTAATGGGACTCTTAGGGAATCTGCACGACCGTCAGGGAAATCGCACATTCCTCAATGAGTTTAGCAGGGAATGGAAGATTGTTTCTTCTCATATTGTAATTTCCTGGGCTTTGCATTTCTTGATTTCCCTCTAGTTTCAAACTTTGGAGGTGATGTCAGGTATTTTCTTCCTAGGTTGATTCACTTTTTTTTTCCTAGCCCAAACCATCTCCCACAGTAGCCTTAGAGGGACAGAACTGCGGAGTCATAAAGGGCGAAAGTGAGGCATACCTGGGTTTGAGCCGGACCTTCCGCCTGCTAGCTCTGTGTTCTTACACTACTAGTCTGGCCGTACTTTTCATCTCAGCTACACAATGGGGATTACAAAATCTCTTTTCTCTTGGGTTTTTTTTTTTTTTTTTTTTTTTTTTTTTTTTTTTTTTTTTTTTTTTTTTTTTTTTTTTGAGATAGAGGTTTGCTCTTGTTGCCCAGGCTGGAGTGCAATGGCACGGTCTGGGCTCACTGCAACCTCTGCCTTCTGGGCTCAAGTGATTCTCCTCTCTCAGCCTTCCAAGTAGCTGGGATTATAGGTGCCCGCCACCACACCCAAGTAAGTTTTGTATTTTTAGCAGAGACGAAGTTTCACAATGTGGGCCAGGCTGGTCTCGAACTCCTGACCTCAGGTGATCTACCTGCCTCCAAAAGTGCTGAGATTACAGGTGTGGGCCACTGTGCCCAGCCCTTTTGGGTTTTTTTTTAAAGTAAGTTCAAATGAGCCAATTCATGTAATGTGCTTAGCATAGAACCTGGAACTAAGGAAGTGCTAATCAAATACATTATGAATTCCTAAAGAGGCTATTTCTTTTTTTAATCTATGTTTTTATTTGCCATCTAGGCTCCTCTGGCTAGTTTCCGTAGGAAAGTGAAGTCCATTCTTAGAGCAGTCCTAGACCCTTCCTTCAGGAATCCTCTGATGCAGCTTCTCTCTGTTCTTACCTTTCCTATCAGACCACCTAGCTTACCTGAAGCCTGCAATCTGCACCAGACCATCCTGGTTTAAGCGTGGCTTGCCTTGTTTTTGTTTATTTGTTTACACAGCATCTTTTCAGGCATTTCTGGGCTTTGTTATAATTCCCTTCCTAAAATATCGGCCATCTCAGGGAACAGTTTCACCTCCCCTAACGTACATTAGTCCTCCCAATATTCTTCTATCCATCTACCTTTCTGTTCATTCATCCATTCAATCTATGATAATCCCTCATTTCCACACTCCGGGAGATCATAAATGTATTGGGGAAGACAGTATATTGTGATGAGGAGAATAATTTCAATATTAAATTATTTTTTCTTTTTTACTTCGTTTTAATTGAAAACATTACATTTCCTTTTTCTTATAAGGTGAAAAGTGATCCATATTGAATTAGATAAAATGTTTAAAGCACCTAAAAGAGCTCCTGGCACATAGAAGGGATTAGCAAATGTTTGAAACGTTATTATAAGGTATAAAAAATGATCACCGGGAAGAAACAGCGCTTTTTATGTATGTGTTCGATGATGCCAAAGAAATTTCCAAGAAACGAGAGTGGGATTGAGAGAGATGCTGTGTTGCATGTTGAAGAACCAGGATAGATAATGGCAAACGTTGAGGAATGCAGACTAAACCACCTGTGATGCTTGGGAATTGCAAGCATGGCTAGAGGATAAAACTGCAGGAGGGAGCAGTGGGTTGGGAGAAGCAGGAGGCTAAGGTAGGCAGACATCAGACGATGGAAGTCTCTTTTACGGCACACCCAGTACTGAACCTGGATTTGACTCGAGCAGAAAGAATTGTTTCCAACTTTTTCAGTGTGTACTCTGAAACAGATGGCATCTTAGAGATCTGACGTTCATTAGCCCATTTAAACCTCAAACAAAATGCAACGTATTTAGTTATCAGTCCCACTTTATTAACACGAAAATCAAGTCATCGACTACTAAAGTGATGCAGTCAGGATTTTAACTAAAGTCCAGGTGATTGCAATCACGCTTTGACGATCAGACCAAGGGGCCCCAAGTGAGGAGCGGCACTCGGACATGTTTTAAGGGAAGAAATAGTGTTAAAAAAAAAATCAAATTTTAACAGTCGTAACTGTGCAGTAGTGTGGATAATAGATTAAAGAAGAAAGAGTCTTACAAGCTGAAAAGCCCATTAAAACCGAAAGCAGCTGTCTGGTGAGAGACGCAGGAGTCTAAACAAACACAGCATGAACTTCAAAGAAAATGCTGAATCTGAGACCTATTTGGGGACTAACTGACAACAATAGCAACCTCATAATGCTCACTGACGTTTCATCACACGGAACTCTACTTATCAAGGGCCCAGCAGCTCACCGTAATGACTGGAGGCTAAGAAGAGGAGGAGGAGCGAAGAACAGTTTTTGCTACAACTGGTAACTGGTCCTATCAGGAATATTTTGAGGCTGGGCGTGGTGGCTCATGCCTGTAATCCCAGGACTTTGGGAGGCCAAGGTGGGCAGATCATGAGGTCAGGAGTTCAAGACCACCCTGCCCAACATGGTGAAACCTCATCTTTACTAAAAACACAAAAATTAGCTGGACATGATGGTGGGCACCTACAATCCCAGATACTTGGGAGGTTGAGGCAGGAGAATCGCTTGAACCCAGGAGCGGGAGGTTGCAGTGAACTGAGATCACTCCATTGCACTCCAGCCTGGGTAAAAGGGCAAGACTCTGTCTCAAAAAAAAAAAGAATATTGTGAGAATAAATGTTTAAAGTAACATTGGGCTACAGCACAACACTCCATCAGTCTTTGGTAGTGAATTAGGAAGTAGTCCCAGACCTGAGGAGTACAATGGAATGAGAAGCTGCAGTCTAGGGGGAAGGCCATGGTTTGGCCGCAGTTAACAGAAGGGGAGACCAGAGCGGGTTAGAGAATCTCCATATTCCGTGCAGGTTGAAGGTGTGGAGGCAATTTTCTCAAGTTACCTCACAGAGATTCTTTGTTCATATATTTACCTAGAATTCAGGTGTGCCTGATGGCGCAGCTCAGGAGTAGCAAATGTCCCTTCCAGGACTCCAGCAATGGTTTTTTAAAATGCATATTTGGAGTCTTAATACAAGATCATACTGGGAAGAATATATTAATTTTTAGTACACATTTGGACTTGCTGAGTCTCTGTTTTAATAATGCTGCCCTCTTTCCCTCTAAGAACAGGCTGAATGTTCCTTCGAGAGACACTTCAGAAATCACACTCTGGTCTGCACGGTGGATATCTGTTCTTTTGGTGTTGGGGGAAGGAGCTTGAACGTCTCTGTGAACAGAATAGGAATGGAATAGGGCTCCCAGTTCCAGAGGAAGCTGAAAGTTCACTGAATGAACCCCTATAAGTATTTCCCCTGTGCCGCTGGTAGGAAAAATACCAACAGAGTTTAAAACAAGGGAGGAAGGATGGAATGTAAGACGGATTGATTCACAGGTCATCAACCCAGGTGGTACGTGTGAATGATCCCTCAATGACATCGTACTCAGCAAAACGAGACAAATGTTTTTGGTAGCCTTCCAGCACAGAGCAACTTCATTGTTTTTCATTATCTGCCTTAACAGGACTTTAGAATCACGCAATCCCAGCTGCTAACAGGCATGTAGCATCATGCTACCACTGCAGGCACATCAAGGAAGCAAACACTGGCTTCCTTTCTCCGTAGATACAAGCATTTCAAAAAGACATGAGAAGAAGAGCTTAAGAAATTGTGGAGGGCAAAACAGGACCACTCCTACCATGTCTGACAAACGGCTACGTTCTCTAATGACTAGCATGGGATCCATCACCCTGCCTCATGATAGAGGTCCCTCCTCTGACTCAGCTCACTGCCCTGGTACTGCTGCTCTGTCATCTCTTCCCTTCATCCCTCTTAGAAGCCAACCCTCACTTCCCAGTGGATGGCAGATACTTCTGGTATCCTTCGCAGCTGTTCTCAACAGCTCTCCCTGACATTGCACCTTTGGATTCGGCTCCTACACTAACGAATGAGAGCGACCTGTTATTTATCAGCGTGGATTTGTCAGACTTGCTTAGGCATAAACACAATTCCCTGGTATCAGCAGTACCGCAAGGGTCCCAGGAGCCACTGACCTAAGTTTGCTGAGAGATGCTGAACAAAGATGTTCCTAATTTGCAGATTGTGAAGTCAAATGGAGACTATTAACCTGGCCACTTTTGCCTCTGTGTAACAGAGGCCACTTGCTAGCTCATGCATCCATGAGCTTCTTGGGAAATAAACTGTGTTAGTGAGTTGAACAAATACTTATGCAATATTTTCTATGTGATAGGCATTTTGCAAGTTAGGCAATGGTAAATTAGAAGGCCAACTCTATTCTTTTTTTTGGAAGAATTCTAATCTGGTGAAAGAAACAAACATCCCCAAAATTATAAAAAGAAGGCAGAATATCAAAAGTGGTTGAAGAAAGTTAAAATAGCCTATTTTCTTTTTCTTTTTGAGACAGACTCTCACTCTGTCCCCCAGGATGGAGTGCAGTGGCGTGATCTTGGCTCACTGCAATCTCCACTTCCCAAATTCAAGCTATCTTCCTGCCTCAGCCTTCTGAGTAGCTGGAACTACAGGCATATGTCACCACCTCTGGCTAATTTTGTTGTATTTTTAGTAGAGACGGGGTTTAACCATGTTGGCCAGGCTGGTCTCAAACTGCTGACCTCAAGTGATCTGCTTGCCTCAGCCTCCCAAAGTGCTAGGATTACAGGCATGAGCCATCACACCTGGCAAAATAGCTTTTTATAGTGCGCCTTTACCCCCAGGTGTTTACATTTCAATGGGATTAAAGGCAGAACTGAGGCCTGGGCCCATGGATAGAGTTGACCTGAGAACATTACCTCCCATTACCCCTGCTGCCTGGGCAGTGCCCTAAGTATTTGGTCCTCAAGTAGCACGTAGCCCTCTCTGGATGTCATCACTCCAAAGTCCTAAAGGTGGGGGTATATGGGATTCATTTCAAGTCTGAGAGACTGAAGGGTTGCAGTGCAGTTCCCTTGAATAGGGAGTCTGGAGGGTTGCACAAATCTGACCATCATCCCTGCTTAGGGCTGCATCGTTCTTTGTTGAGACTGAAGTCTGGCACGCATGCAAATAGCGCCAATTTTGAAGCAAGCCATTCTTCACATTATCACCTCACATTTTGCCTCCTCCAGCAGCAAAATAAAAATGTTGTTCTTTCCCTTAGATTTGATTTTTTTCTCCTTTAGTTTATTTCCCTTCAAACCCTACAAACAGCAGGAGTCACCACTCATAGCAAACATCCTCGCAGGTGACCAAGAAAAACAAAATGTGTGTGTGTGTCATGTCCCCATTAAGGTTGCAGCCTGAGCTTCGAACTTCACTTTGGCCACAGCCCGCTTGTAGGTTCCTGCTCAGCCTGGTCTCTCTGTCAGCATTTATTCTGTTGGTCTCTCCAAATGTTTCCCGGGCCAGGTGTGGTGGCTCACGCCTGTAATCCCAGCACTTGCAGGAGGCCCAGGTGGAGGAGTTTGAGACCAGCCTGGCCAACATGGTGAAACCCCGTCTCTACTAAAAATACAAAATTCAGCCGGGCGTGGTGGCGCACACCTGTAGTCCCAGCTACTGGAAGGCTGAGGCAGGAGAATCGCTAGAACACAGAAGGCTAAGATTACAGCTAGCCATTGCACTCCAGCCTGGGTGACAGCATGAAACTCTGTCTCAAAACCCAAAAAACCCCAAATATGTTTCCCAGACTCCATGGAGCCCTTCCTCTCTCAGTAGCATCATTTTGGTGTGGCATTCCCATCCTTCCTTTTGAAAAATCTCTTTTCTACTCAGCATTCCCCACCAGCCTTGGTGCCCACATTCCACCAGGACACCAAGGTGGGATAATGTGTTAAAGTGTAATTCCCAAGGCTATTTGCATCTGAATAGGCTTCAAAGCATTAAATACAAGGCAATGATCTCAAAAGGTAGAAGTCTACAGGTCAGTTGAGAGATGAAAGAGAATGGAGAGGGTGAGGACAGAGCAGAAGACACTAATAAGGGCTTTTCTGTTGCTGCCTCTGGAGCCAGGCCCATCTTCTCAGGAGCAATCATGTCAACTCCATCATCCCCAGTGAGGTGGAAATCTATTTTATCACACCTTTATAATTACACCCTTCTTATAGTTACATGAACTGCTTATAATTATGTGGATTTCTTACAGCTCTCATAAGCCGTCCAAGTAGGGCCAGTCTACCTGGTGTGGGCAGGGAGTAGGTGCAGACCTGGGCTTTCTGCCAGGCCTGTGTGTGTCCAAGGCCAGCTTGGTCCATTATGTCAGGCCTGGAGGACATCCCAGAGGGGGCATCCTTTCTTTTGCTTTAATCCATTCCCTGAGTTAACTCATCTCTTGCTTTCCTGAAACGTTTTATTGATGCTAACTTTATTTTTAAAGATTATAATCTGCCTGTCCTTTGTATTCATGCTTTACTAGAAATAGAGTTTATATATTTCAGGTATAAGAACACTTTTTTTTTTTTGAGACAGAGTCTCACTCTGTCACCAGGCGCCAGGCTGGAGAACAGTGGTGTGACCTCGGCTCACCACAACCTCTGCAGCCTGGGTTCAAGCAATTCTCCTGCCTCAGCCTCCCGAGTAGCTGGGACTACAGGCATGTGTCACCATGCCCAGCTAATTTTTTTGTATTTTTAGTAGAGACGGGGTTTCACCATGTTGGCCAGGATGGTCTCGATCTCTTGACCTCGTGATCTGCCCACCTCGGCCTCCCAAAGTAAGAACACTTCTTATAGTTCAAGATATTCTCCTTCTGTATTCTCTTCTGCAGAATAACACCCACTCCTATATTCCCACTGCCATTCATCAAAGTTACTAATGGACTCCCTATGACCATCTGATTAACGGATTAATTCACCTTCTCAAAAGCAATGCCTTTTAAACACAGAAATAAGTAAGGCAATAATTTCACATACAGTTTAAAAAATCTTTTTTTATCTTACAATTGACTTTGGAATCTTAAAAGTTTGAAGTTTGTATTATTTTGATAGTGAAATCTATTACACATAAATGGCTTTTTAAATATTAAATGTATTTTCATTTTACTTTCTTATAATAAAATATACATTGCAAATATTTTGAGAAACAAAATCACAAAATGTATCATGCTAGCATAATTGATGATGTCACAGAGGCAAAGTGTGTTTTCACTCTCTAGGTCACAATTAGTAAATAAATGAATAAAAAAGAGAATAAAAATACTGGCCAGGCATGGTGGCTCACACCTGTAATCCCAGCACTTTGGGACGCCGAGATGGGTGGATCACCTGAGGTCAGGAGTTCCAGCTGAGCCTGGCTAACATGGTGAAACCCCATCTCTAGTAAAAATACAAAACTTAGCAGGGTGTGGTGGTGAGTGCCTGTCATCCCAGCTACTCCGGAGGCTGAGGCAAGAGAATCACTTGAACCAGGGAAGTTGCAGTGAGCCGAGGTTGTGCCATTGCACTCCAGCCTGGGCAACAAGAGCAAAGTCCGTCTCAAAAAGAAAAACAAAAAAACAAAAAAACCACCAGCCTAGCAATTTAGAAACTATAATCAATGCCTTAATTTGTCTCTTCTTTTAAAAAAAAATAACCACACAAAACATCTACTCGACTTACGAGAGCTTCCACAAATACACCATAAAATGTTAGCCCTGATAATTTGCTGAGACACTGAACATTTCTGTGGGGCATGCGTCTCACTCTAGAACAGTAGAAAATGAAGCAGAGCACTCTTGGCATTCATTTCTCCTCCCCAAGAAAACACTTGCTGTCCACTCAGGCCACCATTCATAACCCAGTGATGTATGACGTCACTTGTCCCGCAGCCGATAATGAACAACTTCCCAGGGAAATCTTTCCATATGACTAACAATTTAATGTCTTAGACAGAAATTGAATCTTACCTACTGTACAGAAGAAACAACCGTGTTAGTTTAACTGTGTGGTACAGGATGAAGGACCTTGCTATAGCTATTCTTTCTGACAGATAATGGATGGACCAAGAGACAAAAGAAGGAACCCACTCTCAGAAATAAACGCTCCACAAAGCAACCTCATGCCTCACCTAATGCAATATGTTTCTCATGGGTCTTTTGTTACTCTAACATATTAAATTATCCTTCCAATTACCTTGGCAACTGAAACAAGAGCCCGTAACACGCTGATGACTGTTGGACGAGCACACCAGCTGTCAGTTGTAAATGATAATTAAGGCATCTTAATTATTAAGCACAGTAAAAATATGCCGTGTTCATTTTTTTAAATAAAACTTGTGTCCCAAGTATAAGAGAATTTTCATACCAACCAAATGCTATTTCTCTACATTTGATCAGCAGTTTGGCCCCTTTTCTCTCTGAGGCTGATAAATTGCAGCAACCTTTGAGATACTAGACCCTCCACCCCCACCCCAGGTCTTCCCCCAGGTTTTGTTAGTTACAAAGGTAGCAGAACGCGGTTGAAAGCTGCATTCATAACCAGCTTACCTTCGGAACAATAGCAAGAGTAACAAAGAATTCATCCTAATAAAAGAGCTGTGCACAGTCAGCTTAAGCAATGTAAAGTGTTCCTTTATTCTGCTTCGTAGCTTCTCCCCCACAGGTTAACCATTTTAAAGCTGGCACTTAGCCTGAGAACAGGAACAAAGCATTACTAGAAAGCAGTGATCTTCCTTCAGGAGCAGCATCTCTGCTTTCCCTAATTCTTAAGAAATACAGAAACTCAATGACAAGGAGGTGATACCTTTGGATGGGAACATTCCAGCGCAGGAAAACTGCTGTCTTGTCGGCTGCTGTGCAGTGAGTTGCTTGAGTATGTATTCCTCTCTTCTTAGCTCCCGGGTCTGCCTGGTAGCTGCTGCCAGCCTAGGAAGCATTTACGACATGTATGTGGCGTTCATCCGCAATAAAAGGATTGACTAACCAGCTCAGCTTGGCGCTGCTCGCCCGGAGGCATCAGATCGCTGGACCCTCCCCATCTGACTGGCTGCTTCCCAGTCTGGCCCAACTCCTCTGCTTTCACCTTCTGCTGTGTTCAATATATTTTCCCTCGGGATACAGTCGGAGACATGCTGATCAGGCAATCAGCGGCAGCTGAGCCAGCTTTAACAATCAGTGACATGATTTTCCACGAACATGTTTAATTTTCCAAAGTTCTCCATAATACACCAGGAGAGACCTAATAAAATGGATATAATTTAACAGTACTGGCTTTATGATTCCTTCCTGAAAATATTAGTTTAATGCACGCGTAACACACTACTAAAGTGATCAGGTGGCTTTTTGCCGTGCCGCGTGTCTGTATAATCAACCTTAAATCAAAACAGATGGGAATGACAGACTATATTAAGAGCCTTATTTAAAATGCCAGGAGATGCAGTTGAATAAGGCTACTGAGACCATCTCAAGAAAGTGTTATAAATCATTTACACGAAGTGCTCTTACGACATTTATGATTGATTTTAGATAGCTCTGATAATAAACATAAAGGCCACTGACAGACAAAAAGGGAAAGTCTGCATCAACGTCTCTAGAAGGCAAGTAACAGAAAGAAAAATCAAACATTTTACTCCACAAAAGTGGTCAAATCAGAAAAGAATGAAAGTGCACCTTCATCATCTCCTATGCATGTACTGAATTCCATTTGGTCCAGGATCCAGTGCAGGGGATTGAAAAGTCCCTACTGGTGTTTTGTTTTGTTTCTTTTTTCTTTCTCTTTCTTCTTCTTTTTTTTTTTTTTTTTTTTGAGATGGAGTTTCACTCCTGTTGCTCAGGCTGGAGTGCAATGGTGCCATCTCAGCTCGTTGCAGACTCCACCTCCCAGGTTCAAGCAATTCTCCTGCCTCAGCCTCTCAAACAGCTGGGATTACAAGCACCTGCCACCACACGCAGATAATTTTTGTATTTTTTAGTAGAGACAGCATTTCACCATGTTAGCCAGGCTGGTCTCAAACACCCCAGGTGATCCACACACCTTGGCCTCCGAAAGTGCTGGGATTACAGGCATATGAGCCACCATGCCCAGCTAATTTTTGTATTTTTAGTAGAGACAGAGTTTCACCATGTTGGCCAGGCTGGTCTCGAACTCCTAACCTCATGTGAGCCACCCGCCTCGGCCTCCCAAAGTGCTGCGATTACAAGGCAGAAGCCATCCCACCTGGCCAGTTTTGTTTTGTTTTGTTTTTTTCAAAATAAGAGGCATCAAATGGAAGAGAGTGAACTGACCACATACATTTAACCTTTTCTCCCTCATGAAGCCCCACTAAAATGACAATAAATGTTTTATTTTAAGAACCATAAACCCACAAGGACAAAGAAATGGGAGAAAAAAGCAACCCAACTTAGAAAAGGAGAAAGCAGATGGGTAAGTGGCAGGTGGACAGAGAGAGCTGGATCGCAAACGAGCAGTGGGGAAGAGTAAAGAAGCGGCCGTATTTCCAAGCCAGCAGCCCCAGCGTGCCCTGGAATTGGCAGAGATGAAAATGGGGCTAAAAACAGGAGGTGGCCTGACTGCCCATCCTTCACCTTACAGAATGCAGAAGGTTTATTCTCCGGAGAGACGAACAGAGGCCTTCTGAACTGGCATGGCTGGGAATAAAGGTACCAAACTGAAAATATTGCTGTTAATGAGAAAATGGGATATAAAATCCTGGGCCTTCCTTCCCCAGTCGGCTCCTGGGAGCCAGGTAGGAAGGTGATGGGCTCCAGAAAAAAGATATGAAGAGTGCTCTTCAGGGATCCCACCATCCCAAAATATGGGACTTAAAGGTATTCATATAGGGTGCTCTCTAAGATGTAGCTGGGCTAGATCTCCTGAAGTTCAGCCCACATGCCCCTCTCTTACATATAAGCAGATGAGACAAATCTCTAACACAGAAGCAGAGAACAAAACAAAAAAGAAACAGGCAAATAACAGACAGGCAAGCAAACATGGAAAAAAGTAAACTGAAGGAAATAATGGGTGTGCAGGGAGAAAAACAGTTGAAACACTATCATTAACGGCCTTGTCAAAATAAGAGATGTGCGGGCACTTCTGACTCTGCGTGGTTCCAGCACTCACGAATGTCACCTACAGAGTGTGGCTGACAGCATCAGTCCTCCAGCAATACAGTTCAGATTTCAGTTTTGAAATTTGATGGCGTGTTGACGATGAGTGATTATGCAGCATGCAAACTCCTAGCTCTTCTGTCCACAGTCACTAAGTAATAACAGATGCATGTCGTGGTCAGTGGCCAATGACTGCACTTCTTTCCAAGCCTGCCAGTGACTGGTGACTGCGTGCCTATTAGTCAGCTCACGTCCGTTGTTGTTGCTGGGTCGTTGCACAAAGTGTGTTGTTGAGTTGCCTTCTTGTCTCCGGGTGACACACCCATGCAACATTCACAAGAATGGATAATGAAAAGAGGGAACTCGCCAACAAAGATGGGAGTGCAGCAAAGAAATAAACGATTTCGTGGAAAGTGAAATTGCATATCATTAGAAGATCTGAAAATGGGAATAGCCAAGTTGAAGATCTGAAGGAACCTAGCTTTGCATGAACCATACTCCAGAAGCCTAATCAATACTTTTTTAAAAGGTAAAGTTTCTTGAACATCTTTTAAAATTTCATGAAGGAAAGAAAACACTCTGGTTGAAGACTGTAATTTTTGAAAAGTCATTTATTTGGCTAATATTCAGGTCAAAATGTTGATGTTCCTTCCCACCTGAGAAGAAAATGGTAATTACAAAAGAAAAGAAGAAAACACCTTTTACTGCCAGAAAAATCTGGTTCCAAAAGTTGGCAGAAATTGATTAATGTTAAACCATCTTGTGAAGCTGCCAGAGCAGAAAGGTGTCCTGCTATGAAATGTGCACCTAGATTCCACGGATTGGTTAAACAAGGCAACATGATCATTGTCAAATATTCTAAGCAAATAAAAGTGTGATGAAAAAGATGAAAATGTCCCAGAGGAAGTGATCCTGGCAAAATAATTTACACTAACAAATTCTTGGGGCCGGGTGCAGTGGCTCACGTCTGTAATCCCAGCACTTTGGGAGACTGAAGCAGATGGATTTCTTGAGGTCAGAAGATCAAGACCATCCTGGCCAACATGGTGAAACCCTGTCCCTACTAAAAATACAAAATAGCCAGGCATGGTGGCACACACCTGTAATCCCAGCTACCAGGGAGGCTGAGGCAGGAGAATCACTTGAACCCAGGAGGCAGAGGTTGCAGTGAGCCGAGATGGTGCTAGTGCACTCCAGCCTGGGTGAAAAAAAGAAAAGAAAAAGAAAAAAAAAAGAATTATTGGAGACATTTCATTCATGACATTGAAAGCACAAAGGAGAAATGATGGGAAGCTGCTCCAAACTTAGAAGGGAGGATGACTATTCCCCAAGATATGGGAAAGATACTCCTTTAGCATTTTAATTCACATCATGAGAAGGGGACAAGCTCTGTTCCAAGAAAGAAATAATAAATTTTCTGTGTTTTCAATGCTTTAAAATTACACTGTACTCAGTAAATATTAGTTTTATTTTTATTTCCCTATGCATTTATAACTGATAGTATGAGTGTTGTTAATGTTATAAGAAAATTATTAAAGCCCACAGAACAACTGTCATTTTTCTCATTGATTATTAAGATTGTTTTTCATGGTTTCAGCTTGCATGGTCAGTTTTACAATCCTGTACTACCACACATAGTGTAGTAGTACAAATATATTTCATTATATTTTTCTATGAAATAAGGAGCAACTGTATGAAAGAAATATATGAAACACAAAAAGCTCTTGGAAAATTAGTAGAAGAATTGGAAGATAAAGTTAAGAAAATATCCTTGAAAGTTGAGTAAAAAGGCAAAAATGAAACACGGTAAGAAAAATAAGAAAATTAGAGATATAGTCTAGGAATTCAACATCTGGATAACAAGAGCTCTAGCGAGAAACAAGAAAACAAAAGGAAGAAAACCTTAAAAAAAAATTTTTTTTAAAGTTCTCATGAGTTTCCAGAATAGAAGTATAATATTAAGACACACAATTAGCTCATGGTCGTGGAATCTTGGAAAATTAGAAATAAAGAAATTTCTTGGCTTGGTGAGATAGCTCATTTCTATAATTCCAGCAATTTTAGAGGCCAAGGTGGGAGAACCACTTGTTGCCAGGAGTTTGAGATCAGCCTGGGAAGCATAGCAAGACCTTCATCACTACAAAAAAAATAAAATTAAAATTAAAAAATTAGCCAGGCATGGTGAGGCATGCTTGTAGTCCCTGCTACTTGGGAGGTTGATGTTGGAGGATCACTTGAACCTAGGAGTTTGAAGCTGCAGTGGGGCTCAAATAAATCAAGACTGCCTTTAAAAAAAAAAAAAAATTCTTTAAACTTTTAGAAAGAAAACTATGAATTTTATATAAAGGATCAAGAATTTGGATGGTATTTTTCTCAATAACAATACTAGAAGCTGGAAGACAAGGGAAAAATGTCTTTGAAATTCTGAGACAAAATGATCTCCAACTTGGAATTCCATACCTAGCCAAAATATCTCTAAGAGTTCAGATAGAATAAGACATACTTTTCTTGGATTTGAAAGGTCTTTAAAATTTTCATCTGAAGAACATTTTCTCAGGAGTCTATTGCAAAATGTGTCCCATCAACACAAGGAAATAAAACAAACAAACGAAAAAGACAAGGCTTGAGATCCAGAAAACTGGGATCTTACAAAATGAAAAGGTCAAGAATCTGCTCACCCTGCAGAATGGTAATGCAGTGACATTTCAAAATAAAGACAACGAGCAGATCTAGGGAGCTGTCAGTCCAGACTGCACCAGGTTGAAAGGAGGAAAAATTTCAGGAAGACAAGAATTTGAGACTTTTTAGAAAAGGCTTATGCAATTGGGAGAGGACTCCAGGCTGTATTAAGTATATAAACAACTGAGCAACAAAACAGACAATTTTGTTGAGTAGGAAAACAAAGTAATCACAGTAAACGTCGTGATTCAGACTTGGGTAGTTTTTATGTAGCCACAGTAATAAAAACACTGAATATTGATATAAGCAAAAGTGTAATATTTGAAGGCTAGCTGACTGCAAGTGTGGAGGCATGATGAGTATAAGCTGTATGATTGAAAGAGAAATAAATCCTCACCTTCCAAAGGGAGAAGTCAATATTTAATGCCTAAAACTGAAATATCAAGAAGTGGAAATACAAATACTTAGAGGTTAAGGAAGTAAATACTAGAAGAGCTAACTTTAATATGATTGCCTCCAGCAAACAGGATATGGCACAATTTCCTGTTTTTGTAATTGTTGGATGCAACTTTACACGTGCATGCATAACTGTAACAAAAATAAAAATTAAAACAAAATATTAAAGCTTGAGGTAGACTTGAAAGTCTTTATGTGCTAATGATAAGTGGAGAAAATTCAAGATGTATAACAGTGTGAAAAAGGAACCCATTTAAGTTAAAAAAAAAAGAAGAAATATTTACACCTTTTAGAAAGATGTACAAGAAAATAATCTACTGATGATGGTTGCCTCTGGGGAGCAAAATTGGAGGGTTTAAGATGTGGAGATAAAACTTATTTTTCCCTATGCAATTTTCTATACTGTTAAAATCTTCACTTATAAACATTTTTCAATAAAATTAACTAATTTTAAATGATAAAATTTCCAATCCAAGAGAAAAAATATCTACTTTTATTATTTAAGTGCTTGTATTCTACAGTAAATAATCTTACTAATTTGGTCTTCATATTGAATTTGTTTTCTAGTTAAAAAAAATTAAGGCTTTGAAAGCTATGAAAATTAGAGTAGTCTGTCATTCTAAATAAGCATGTATAATGTTACATGTATGATGTCACAAACATAATGTATCTCAATAATCTATTTAAATTGTCTATTTGAATTTCTTGCATGGTCATGGCTCAGAATTTCCTTTGTAAAACATTCCTTGAAAAGTCTCCTCAGCACTTAATACGGGAGGAACTTTTTGGGGAAGGGAGGTAATTTTGCTGCCTGTGGAGGCCGAGGAAGAGAGAAGGAATTCAGAGAAAGCTGGTAATAAGAGGGCAAAGGGCCTCTCACCAAATCATCAATAAAGACACAACATTTATGGAATATTTTCTGGGAACAGAATTTTTAGAGAGGGGTAAAGATGTTAGCTTTCTTGTCAGTGTCATGGAAAGAATAGAAACAGATCACATTGTAATAGAATCTTGGAGACAGAGAAAAGAAGCTCCAGGAACACAGAAAAATCATGTGGAATGGTTTGGATGGTCACCGGTGTGTAGTTATAACCAAGGGCTGCCCAGTTTACTTCTAAATTGTGCATAGAAACTATAGACATCCCACAGCTTTAATTCTAATGCTTGGTCCACCATTTACCAAATGAATAACACTGGGGTAAGTAATATAAACATTTAGCATTTTGACTTTCTCAACTCACCTACCACACTACCAGCAACATTTTAATCAAATGCTTATAAACCGTTAAACACTTTTAGTGTGAAGCAAATCTACGATATAGCAGTGCTCTTTACAAAATGTTTTATAATCTTCTCATTTCTCAAACTGTAGTTCTTTCATCTATTTCTTTTTTATATCTTAGGTAAGTGTTATAGTTTATTCCGTGTTTTTTGTAGGATACTTTGCAAATAGAAGGCAATAAAAATAAAAAGTCCTACTGTCTGAGCATTTTATTATTTAGTTCCAGCTTAGTTTACAAGATCGTCTCTGGCCTCAATGGTAAAAATCTGAATTTCCTCTGGAATCCTCCGCTGAGTATAATAAGTTCATTGGCATTCTTCTGACTCGTTGATTTCAGTCACTTTCTTGTTAGAGGCACTTCAGAGAAATTAACAGATCTTAAAATCAATATTAGAACATTCAAAAAGTACTATGTGAAATTCTGAAGTGATGAGAAAACAATAAAATAAAATGACATTCAAGAGCAATATACAAAAAGGTTCAGTATATTTTTCTCCAAAATATTTATAATTATTTTAAAATAAATTTAAAACTTATTCATAAATATAAAAGAACCAGTAAAGTAAAACCTCCTTAACACTTTACCACCAAAATCATATATAGAATTTAAAAACAATTATAAATTTTATTTCTTAGTGACTTTTAAATAACTGAAGTCAAAGTTAATTAAAAATGTCGAAACATGGCTGGGTGCAGTGGCTCACGCCTATAATCCCAGCACTTTGGGAGGCTGAGGAGGGTGGATCATCTGAGGTCAGCAGTTCAAGACCAGCCTGGCCAACATGGTGAAACCTTGTCTCTATTAAAAATACAAAAAAAACTACAAAAGCTTAGCTGGGTGTGGTGGCGGGCACCTGTAATCCCAGCTATTCAGGAGGCTGAGGCAGGAGAATCACTTGAACCTGGGAGGCAGAGTTTGCAGTGAGCCAAGATCACGTCATTGCACTCCATCCTGGGTGACAGAGCAAAACTCTGTCACAAAAATAAATAAATAAATAAAAATAAAAAATAAAACACACATTAGATGCCTATTGAGAAATTTCGAGAAGATAACAATAGTTGATTCAACTGTACAGATTTGGGAGTCACAGAAAATACCTTGTAAATTGAACTTTTTGATTAAGAAATAAAATAAGCATTCATTGGCATGTAGGGTACCGTGAACTTTAGAATACAATCAACAAGGCTAACTTATAAAACAATCATTTTCACAGCTAATATTTATATTTCTATTCAATCATTTAATTGTTCATTTGTTTATTCATCAAACATTGCATATTTTATATTGGTACTCAGATTTGTGTGGAACTATGGATTTTGAGGAATAGAAAGGGAAATGAGAAGGAATAACTAGTAGGAAGAAGGTCCTGACCCATCCTGTTGTCCTATAGAATCTTCCATTCTGTCTATCCCAGGCTCTCTGCTCTATAGAACATACCCATATTGAAGGTTTGTCTCTTTACAGTAACTTCTTCCTATATCTATGTGATACATACAAGCAGATACTTCTTATAAATCTAATCCACTTTTAATTGGGTGTGCCAGGAGTGATTGCAGACTTTCTGTTACATCTTTGCTTTTAGAAAGTAATTGGATAAATTCTTATGCTATATGGAAATACAATAGCTAACAAATGGCAGACTTCCTATTTAATTAAATTTGTTCATTTCCAACACAAACTTGACTATGCAGATTTACAGTAATGAAATCTCTAAAGTTTTAAGATATGAACTTCAACTGCCAAATCCAATTCCAAAAACAGGGATATAAATACACGTTAGAGAATTAACCAATGGTATGAAAAGGGAGTCCCTTTTCCCAGCACACATTCTCACTCTCTGCTGTAGTCTCATTCTTCTGAGTCTTCATCATCTTCGTCTTTTCACTTCAAAGCCATGTTCAGCGGCAGATCTCAAATGCAGCGGAGTGGGCTGGTGTCTGCTCACTAGAGCTGAAATGCCCTGTTTTAGAATTGCCTTAACAGCTAAACTTCTTGGTCTAGATTTACCACCTTGACCTACTTCATTCATTCATTCATTTTCATGAAAATGGAGACTTCTGATGCTTATTCATATGAAAGCATCCATTAGAACAGAGTTCAGATAAAAGTAATGACTTTTCTGATAAATAGCTTCATTCACATGAGCTCTTCTGGGCAATAGGTAGGAGGAAATAAAACACTTATATCTCTACAAGTAATTCAGGGGGAGCACAGATGTTTTTACACTAAACCATGTTATAAAATGTGTGTTTAGTCTCTGTTAAAAATAAATTATCCCTCAACCAAACTTCTGGAGGGGCCACCGGACAACTTCTTCTTTGCCCTCTGAAGGTTCACTGAAAATGAACAGACAAAAGGCAGATTAGGCTGGGCATGGCTCACGTCTGTGATCCCAGCACTTTGGGAGGCTGAGGTCAGGAGTTTGAGACCAGCTTAATCAGCATGGCAAAACCCCATCTATACTAAAAGTATAAAAATTAGCTGGGCATGATGGTGCATGCTTGTAATCTCAGCTACTCAGGAGGCTGAGGCAGGAAAATCTCTTGAACCTGCAAGGCTGAGGCTGCGTTGAGCCAAGATCGTGCCATTGCATTACAGCCTGGGCGAAAGAGCCAGACTCCATCCCCCACCCCCCAAAAAAGGCAGATTAACAGGAGAAAAAGCACACACATTCCTATTTCAACATGCATAGCACTGGGGAATTGCAGAATGATTACCCAGGGGTACAGATGCTTACATACCCCTGATCTGAGTATCATAGATCAATTTTATGGAGGCTATGCACTGAGTTTTAGGTGTGAATGTTTTTAAAACTCATCTGAGTGGACAAAATATCCATTTTTGCTACAACTGGATTTGTTGCATTTTTCTCTAATTTGGTGTTGAAGTTTCTCTCTGAAAAGTAGCTGTAATCCCAACCCCTGGCCAGACAGGTTTATCAAGGTCACCACTTTCTAGGAGACCCCTGATGAGGAGGGGAAAGCTTAAAGTCGTATTTTTAGGCTTTATTGTTGGCTTTGGGGAAGTAGGAGTCTGGTTTCTGTGACCCACCTGGAAGTAGAGGGCTTCTAGTTTCTATGGCTTGCCTTGTGGGACTATGAGGGCCGAGGGACAAGAGGCCAGGAGAGCGAGTTGGCTTGAGGCTGCTTCTGGAAACTTCACTTTGTTTTCTGAGCCTCAACACTACTGTCTCCATCACCTTCAGACACACTTAAATCACAGCTACCGTTTGTGGATACGTGGCCTCAAGTGAAAGAAAGGAAGCTGGAGAACAGACGGAGAAACTGAACTGAATGCATTGGATTCCAAGCATCTTCCTTCTACCTCCTTTTACTTTGGCTAAGGATAAAAGGATAGATTAAAGTGAGATTTGCAAGTAGCTTATGGAAGGCAAAGTCACACATTGAGAGCCAAGAAAGAAGTAAGGAGAATTCAGTAGGATGTATATTCCAGAAGAAAACTGGTTAAGACTCAAACTCAACCAAATTGTTATTGAGGACCAAGACTTCCTTGTCACCCACACAGTCCCCTTTATTGTTTTCCTAGACAGACTCCATGATTTGACTCTATTGATAAAAAAGTATTCCCTCTTGTCGTCAATTGATAAAATATAAATATAATTAACTGATAAAGCATAAATTATCATGTGATAACTAGAGGCAGCTTGGCTAACCAGGACTTTAAACTTTTGTGCTAGCTTTTGCTGCTGTATTACAGGAAAACTGTGATATTTATTGTTGAAGAAACAAAATTTCAACAACTTTACATTGAAAATCGAGTTGGCTTTTATTAGTAATTCATGAATTGGACAGCATCTCATTTTATTTATTTTTTATGTATTTATTTATTTGTGTTTTTACACCAAGACAGCAAGGGCGTAGGAGAGCTAGGAAAGGTTCTCATGTGCTGGGCAGACGTGGTGGCTTTAGAGGCAGAAAAGGGCTGAAGACAGCAAAAATAGAGAATGAAAAGGAGATTGGTCATTTCAAAATGACTTTCCTTCTAGGGTTAAAATAGGAGGGACTTTTTTTTTTTTAATCATGCTGACTTAGATAAATTAGGCCCTTTTGATTAGCTGTTGTGAATCTCCTAATTTTTTTGAAAACTGGCCGATTCAAAACTCAGTTTGATTACTGGCACCTCTCAGGAGGGACTCCATTCTGGTTGGTCTGGTCTGCCGGGCCTGGTGCGGGAGCTCAGTTCAAAGGAGTGGCCTCCTGTAAGATTCATTCAACACCATTATATTTTTAACATGTTGAACAGTTTTATAGACACTCATTATTTTTATTTTTATTTATTTATTTTTTTGAGACAAGGTCTTGCTCTGTCACCTAGGCTGGAGTGCAGTGTCACAACCTCTGCTCACTTCAACCTCCGCCTCCTGGACTCCAGAGATCCTCCCCACTCAGCCTCCAAGTAGCACAGACTACAGGCACACACCACCATGCCCAGATAATTTTGGTAGTTTTTATAAAGATGGGGATCTCACCAAGGCTAGTCTCCAGCTCCTGAGCTCAAGCCATCCTCCTGCCTCTGCCTCCTCAAGTGCTGGGATTACAGGCATGAGACACCACTCTGAGCCTCAATAGTCATTCTTAATTTCTCATATTAGAATCCAGAATGGAAACCCATCTCTGATGTAAGCAATGGAGCTGACGATTAATTTTAAAACTAAAGGCCAGCAAATTTTGAAATTTGAAAAGCATACAATTATTTAACTCAATGATATTCTATTGATTGTAAATTCATTTTAATCTTTAAACCACACTTCTGATTATATGAACAAAAAGGAGCAAAATTTAAAAACGATTTCTCTCTCTCTCTGTTTTCTTTCTTTTTTTTTTTTTAGAGACAGTTTTGCTCTGTAGCCTAGGCTGGAGCACAGGGGTGTAATCATAGCTCACCATAGCCTCAAACTCCTCACCTCAAGGGATCCTCCTGCCTTAGCCTCCCAAGCAGCTGGGACTACAGGTGCACACCACATGGCTAGCTAATTTTTTAGTTTTTTTTCTACAGATGGGGTTTCACTATGTTGTCCTGGCTAATCTTGAACTCCTGGGCTCAAGTGATCCTCCTGCCTTGACCTCCCAAAGTGCTGGGATTATAGGTGTAAGCCACCACACCAGGCAAAACTATTTGTTTATTGTTGAGGTTTTTGAAAAGAAGAGAAACATGAATGATATGAAAGGGACATGATAGAAAAGGAAAAGGATCAGGCCAGGCACAGTGGCTTACGCCTGTAATCCAACACTTTGGGAGGCTGAGGTGGGTGAATCACCTGAGGTAGGGAGTTCGAGATCAGCCTGACCCAGGAAGCAGAAGTTGCATTGAGCCAACATTGTGCCATTGCACTTCAGCGTGGGTGACAGAGTGAGACACCGTCTCAAGAAAGAAGAAAGAAAGAAAGAAAGAAAGAGAGAGAGAGAGAAAGAAGGAAAGAGAGAAAGAGAGAGAGAGAAGGAAAGAAGGAAGGAAGAAAAGAAAAGAAAAGAAAAGAAAAGGCCGGGCGTGGTGGCTCACGCCTGTAATCCCAGCACTTTGGGAGGCCGAGGCGGGTGGATCATGAGGTCAAGAGATCGAGACCATCCTGGTCAACGTGGTGAAACCCCGTCTCTACTAAAAATACAAAAATTAGCTGGGCATGGTGGCACGTGCCTGTAACCCCAGCTACTTGGGAGGCTGAGGCAGGAGAATTGCTTGAACCCAGGAGGCGGAGGTTGCAGTGAGCCGAGATCGCGCCATTGCACTCCAGCCTGGGCAACAAGAGCGAAACTCCGTCTCAAAAAAAAAAAAAAAAAAAAAAAAAGAAAAGGATCAATAATTAGAGAAAACTCGTATCCTTTCTTTTGCTGGTTTTCACACCCTTCACTGGACCCCTGCACGTTCTGAGGAATGTGGGCACTCGGGTAGAATGAAGGAGATGAGCACTGGGCCTTGACAAACAGCTTTTATCCAAACCTGTTCACTTAGAATAGATTTGGTTGTATCTGTTTTATAAGCCAGAGTTCCTGGAAGATTGCATTTGAAGAAAGCAGTCTTTTGCTAAGAAGAGGCTTAAAACAACACCTCTAGAAGCATTGGAATCTGAGTGGAAAAATACCTTTTCTTCCCTTTAAATTTACTCGTAATGACTGTATTTATGAATGAAAATCAATTTTATGCATGCACTGTTTCATTCTAAAAATATTTTGAAGCAGCTCATTTATTTCTACTTGCAATTTCAGTTATCTGAATTAATCTGCTCTACTAAATTATAAACACATTAATGATAGGTATCTTCCATGCTGAATAAGACAATGAAATGCAACCTCTGGAAACCCAATGAATAATTTTAGCTTCATAAACTCAGATTTTAGACTTGGACACTTTGATTTCAGGTCACTATACACATTTTGATCATATAACTTTATTAAAAATAATGTGTTAGATCACCTGAGGTCAGGAGTTCGAGACCAGCCTGGCCAACATAGGGAAACCGTGTCTCTACTAAAAATACAAAAATCAGCCAGGCATGGTGGCAGGTGCCTGTAATCCCAGCTACTCAGGAAGCTGAGGCAGGAGAATAACTTGAACCCAGGAGGTGGAGGCTGCAGTGAGCTGAGATCGCTCCACTACGCTCCAGCCTGGGTGACAGAGTGAGACTTCTGTCTCAAAAAAAAAAAAAAGTAATAATAATAATTTGTTAATACATGCATAGGAAATACCAGATATAAAAAATGGCTAACATTGCTTATGTCTTGCAGGTGGGATTTCGGAGATTTTTGCTTTATTACCGGTGGTACATCACTGTATGAGTTTGAAAATGTCATTTTTGAAAACGTTAAGAATTTGAATGAGGTAGCTATTCACTCCTCGGTTCCCCAGGGAACAGTAGACAGGGAAAGTCTTTACAAGGCTTTTGTTCTCCTTGTCCCTTTGTGTTTCCCAATATATACTTGATAATAAAAGAAAAACTTCAGCCAAATTAAATTTAAAGGAGTTTAACTGAGCAATGAACGATTTTTGAATCTTGTAGCCTTCCAAGCCAGAGTAGGCTCTGGGTCTCCAGTGCAGCCGTGCATGTGGTAGAAGAAGATTTATGGACAAAAATGGCCGGAAGTGAGGTACAGAAAACGGAAGTGACATACAGAAACAGCTAGATGAGTTACAGGTTGCCATTTGCCTTACTGGAACATGGTTGGAACAGTTGGCTATATTTGATTGGCCAAAACTCGGTGATTGGCACAAGTGTCTGTTGTGATCTGTTTACGCCTCCACCTGTTATAGTTCACGATGTACAGAGAAACCTTTAGGTTGAATTTAAAATATGTAAGGAGGCAGCTTAGGCTAAACTTGATTTAACATGTATTATTTTACTTCGAAGTGCTTTTTGAGTTATTTTTATATGCAATAAAATGCTCAAATTTCAAGTGCACGGTTTGATGAGTTTTGACAGTTTTACATACCCATATAACAAACCACCAAAATCAAGACATTGAGCATTTCCATTACCCAGGAAAGGACTTTCATGCCTCTTTCTAGTAAATTCTCCTCTCCACAAGGCAAACGTTGTTCTAATTTGTATCACTAAGAATTAATTTTACCAGTTCTTACACTTGATATAAATAGAATTACATAGCTTGCGCCCTTGGTTATGGCTTCTTTTATTCAACATATAGTTTAAAGATTCATCCATACTGTCACACATATCAATAATATGTATCTTCTTTATTGCTGAGTGGTATTCTATTGTAAGAAATGCCACAAACTGGCTGAGCATGGTGGCTCGTGCCTGTAATCCCAGCATCTTGGGAGGTCAAGGCAAGTGGATTATATCTGAAGTCGGTTGTTTGAGACCATCCTGGCCAACATGGTGAAACCCTGTCTTTACTACAAATACAAAAATTAGCTTGGCATGGTGGCGGGGGCCTGTAGTCCCAGCTACTCAGGAGGCTGAGGCAGGAGAATCACTTGAACCCAGGAGGCAGAAGTCGCAGTGAGCCAAAATCACACCATTGCACTCTAGCCTGGGTGACAAGAATAAAATGCCATCTTAAAAAACAAAAACAACAACCAAAAAACCACAAACTGATTATCCGTTTTTCTGTTGATAAACATTTGGGTTAATTCCAGAAGTTTGAGGCTGCAGTGAGCTGTGATTGCACCACTGCACTCCGGCCGGAGTGACAGACTGAGATCCTGTCTCTAAAATTAAAAAAAAAAAAGTAGTGTTACATTTTTATTAAATTTAATGTATTAATTTTTTTCCTTTTGTAATTAGTGGCTTTCGCTACTTACCCCATGTGATAAAATTTTCTTCTAGAAAATTTATAGTTTTAGCTTCTATAATTTGGAATATGATAAATTTCAATTGACTTATTGTCAATTGATTTTGGAATTTGTTAGGAAAGTCTATTTCAGTTTACCCTTAGATTTGGGGTACAGCTTGTAGTCTTGGAACATGACTTTATTCTGGTAGCATGACTCTTAGGGTTTCCTTGGAAAATCCAAAATGTTTACCAGTCTCCTCCTTCTTGACTAGATTTGAGCTCTGAACTATCTTCCTAGAAACAAGCAGCTACTGAAATCTTTGCTTATACGTTTTTTTGTTTGAGTTTGTGTGCATTTTGGTTTTTGTATTTTTTTCTTTGTTATTTTAAGTTCTGGAATACACGTGCAGGACGTGCAGGTTTGTTACATGGGTTGCTGCACCTATCAACCCAGGACCTCAATATCAAGCCCTGCCTGTTTTAGCTTCTTTTCCTGATGCTCTCCCTGGTCTCCATCCTCCCCGACAGGCCCCAGAGTGTGTTGTTCCCCTCCTGTGTCCGTACGTTCTCATTGTTCGTCTCCCACTTGTAAGCGAGAGCATGTGGTGTATGGTGTTTGGTTTTCTGTTCCTGTGTTTTTGCTAAGGATAATGGCTTCCAGCCTCATCCATGTCCCTGCAAAGGATGTAATCTCATCCCTTTTTATGGCTGCATCATATTTTATCTTTTTAGCCCCCTAGTTACTGATTTCTGCTGGGTTCCTTGAGTGCTGTTTGGGAACCAGCCAAAGACTAGCCAGGACTTTGTATGCTGACTGATGGTAGAACTCAGTCTTTGTGGCTCCTTTCTGTCTAAGATTTTGCCCCCTTGATTTTCAACTACTGTGGTATCCCTGAAATTTAGTTTCTGTTTTCTGAGCAAAAAATTTCTTCTCTCAGTTTGATTTCCTCATGCATGATGTGAACTGCAAAGTTCCCATATGGGAGAAGTCAGGTAAATGTAGAAGTCATTTAGTATCCTTTGCTCCTTGCAAGCACCTTCTGCTGAACAGTTTCTGCCTTCTTTGAGTTGAATTGTGTTTTATATTTTGTCCAGAATGTCACATTGTTATTAGCATGAGGCTTTGTCTCATACAAGCAACTCCATTGTTACTTTACTCTCGTTAGTGTTAAATTCCTGTTTAACATTATTCCTATCATTAAATTAGTCCTATTTTAAATTCCTATGTTAAATTCCTATTTTCCTAACAGTTGACCTGTGTAGCCCCTAAAAGCATTTGAGTTCATAGCCCCTATTTGAAATGTGTAAAGGTCTGATTTTTTTAACAAAATACATCTTATAATAAACATGATCTATTTTTAATCAGTAAAAAACCACAACCACCCAGTTTGGGAAGGGTCTATTTCCCTAGATTTAAACAGGTATGGAGAATGGTATATCCCGTAAGAGTGGGAGAACACTGCTCAGTGAAAGCACTCTGTGGAGGGAGGGCAGAGATGAGACCTCTCAACAGATGGCTGTGAGAGGTAAAACTCAAGGCTTCAGGATTCTCAACTTCAGGCTGGGCATGGTGGCTCACACCTGTAATCCTAGCACTTGGGGAGGGCAAGGCAGGAGGATTACTTGAGTCCGGAGTTCAAGACCATCCTGGGCAACATAGTGAGACCCTGTCTCTACATGAATTAAAAAAGAAAAAAATTAGGCATGGTAATGCATGCGTAGTCAAGGTAGGAGGACTGCTTGAGTCCAGGAGTTTGAGGCTATTGTAAGAATCACGATTGCACTACTGCACTGAAGCCCGAGAGACAGAACAAGACCTCTCTCAACAACAACAAAAAAAAACAAAAAAAACAAAAAAAAAGAAAGAAAGAAAAGAAAAGATTCCCAGTTTCAGAAAGATTCCCTGCTCTATTGGAGATTTGGAATCAGAAATCTAAGGGAGTTTTTAAAAGGTCAGTGGTGACCATGGTAACATTGATCCTCATTTCATTTCCTAGGGGTCATGAAAACAGCACATTCTGGAGCATCCTTGCAAAGGATCCCATTAGCACTGGAAAAATCATTCCTCACCAATACAGTGGAATGGGAGCTGAAATCCAGGATTAAGTTCATAGAGAAATATTTTTCATACAGCTGGGTTTTTGGCCTGAGAATCACACTTTGGCTATCCTGTAGTCGACAGGGTGAGACATGCTGTAGATTCATGTCACAAGGTTCCAATCACAGCACACCAAAGCACACTTAACAAAACAAAACAAAACAAAACAAAACAAAACAAAACAAAACAAAACATGTTTTATGGATGGGTGAACACTTGTCAGATTAGGGGACCCTGTCCTCACTGATGTCACTTGATCATGTTAATTACCAAGTCCCGAGAAATAGACACAGGTAAAAGTAAGCTCTGTATCCTTGGGCCATGTGATGTTTCCAGATAATTTCCAGATTATCTGTAGTTGAACAGAGAGTTCACAAGCTTTCCCCATGACTCAGAAAATTATATCTGCCTGAAGAATTTTTAGAAGACTCTAAGTGAGGAGATAGTCCTCTGGGACTGGGCAAAACATAGAAAACCATGCTGGATTTTCCAAATGTGGGATGTGATTTAGATAAGCTTTCACCCTTGATAGGCTTTACAAAAATAACCTTTATCATATTGTTATTTATTACTTCACTCAACACATAGTAAGCATTTACTAAGGACCACTCACTATTTTAGGCACTGACACTACCACAGGCCCGGGCAGAGATACCTGATTGGAAACAGTCCTGCAACCTGAGGAGGTGTCTAAAAATGTAGGGAGATTTCCTTGTTTGTAGAATGACTGGGAGTCTCTACTGACATTAACTGTCAGGTGTGAAGTGATGGTAAAATGTGATGCAATGCATGGAATGTTTCTGCAAACAAAGAATACCAGTAGCACCTGCATAGGTCAGTATTTGTGAAAGAACACAGAAACTATTTAAAATGGAAAACGACTTACTAAAGCAAAATAGGCATGTTCAAAACCATTTTCTGTGCTGGAGCACTTGTAGGTTTGCTGTTCTTTAGAGATTTACGAAGATGCATCTGATATCCTTGCCAGGAACTGCAGGAACCCACCACCAATAGTCACAGCTGCTTACACAAGAAAATGCCCTGAGGCCACCAAAAAACCTCAAATCACCTAAGCAGCCAGGAAAAAGTAATGCTTTCTGATCTTCTGCCTTCCAGATCAAAACTGGAACCTTGCTGATGGTTATTCTGGGAAATGTAGTTCCCAGGTTCCTTGTCCTGCAATACAGAGGAATAGCATAGCTTAGAGATTCTCAGACTCCATCATCTCTAGTCACAAAGAAGGTTTTTTGACACACTGTTGGGGTTCAGTACACCTTGGATAAGCCCGTGGAATTTGCATCTCTAACAAGTCTACAGGTGATGCTCATACTGGTGGTCCACATTTCGAGGACATCTGCTTAGAAGCAGAAATAATGATGTATGCAAATATCCAATTTGTCACAGCCAGATAAGGACATGGTGTTCATCCTGAGTGAAATGAGGGTCCATTGGAGAGTTTTATAAGCAGAGGAATGATGGGATCTGACTTCCATTTTAAAGGATCACCTGGGCTTCCAGGGAAAGAATAAAAACAGCCATGCCACGCAAGAGATCATTGTGGGGAGAAAAAAAAGTTCATGGTGGAAACTTAGGAAAATACAGAATAAAAAGACAAATATCAAAAACTCACGTATAATCTCGCCATTCAGAAGCAACATGATTAATATTTAGATATATTTCCTTTCTGTGTGTTCACTGAGATTATCGTTTACACAATGTGAAACATCATTTTCTCCACTTTAATATATCATGCCGCTGAGAATTCTGCGTCATGGAAGAGTCATCTGCAAAACTAAGAGGAAGCTGATTGGTGGAGGGCGTGCATGAGATGTCACTGAGTAGAAGGGCCTATTAATGAACGTGCTTCCTGAGATGCTGGTCTCTTCTGTTCCTTTCCTAACACACCTAGCCCATTCAACAAAAAATACTTTAATCAGAATTCCAAGTCCTTGACTTAGCAAGTGCTTTTGAATGACAGAGACCTACTTTTTAAGACACTGAGGCAGTGAGGGAGGAGCTTGGGCAAGGATCCTTGAGATCTCCAGTCCAGGGTTCTTAAGATCACAAGCGTAGACAGTTAGCTTTCAAAGAATGTTCTCCCAGGATTTTTCCATGTGTAGCTGATATGGTTTGGATTCGTGTCCCTGCCCGAATCTCATGTCAAATTGGAGGAGGGGCCTAGACGGGGGTGATTGGATCATGGGGCAGATTACCACCTTGCTGGTCTTTGTGACAGTGAATTCTCACGAGATCTGATTGTTGCAAAGCGTGTGACACTTCCCTTGACCGCCAACTCTGTCTCTTTTGTCTCCACATAAAGAAGGCGCTTGTTCCCCTTCTCCTTCCGCCATGACTGTTAGTTTCCTGTGGTCTCCCAGGCATGCTTCCTGTTAAGCCTGAGAAACTGTGAGTCAGTTAAGCATCTTTTCTTCCTAGATTTCCCAGTTTCAGGTAGTTCTTTATAGCAGTGTGAGAATAGACTAATACAATATTCTTTTTACTTTGATTTTTTAAAAATATGGGTTTTTTTCTCCCAGAAACTTGCTTTAGAAGCGTGGTTTGTCCCTGCAGGTGTTGTAAAGGATAGATTGATATTCTAGCAAAGGGTGTGTTGGGCTAATGTGGATACCTGTACTGGATAAAATATAACAAAATAACTTTAAAAATACATAACTGAGCAGGAGAGAAAGTTATTGAAAGCCCCCAAACAAAGAGAGACATGAAGGCCTCGGTTCTCAGTAGGAGCTGATGCAGGGAGAGGATATCACATTTTCATAGCCACACAGAAAGAATGTACCCCAGGGAATACACAGTTAAAGGAGTTAAAAGCAAAAGTAACTTTGTCCGTGTAAAGAACCATGGCGAGCTGTCTTCCTCCTAAGAAGGGCATCAACAGGCATTCACCCACCACACTGGGGAAGCTTACTTGGCACTGAGCTCCCAGTCAGCATAAGAGTCACACATGAGAACCCAGGTCAGGCACAGGTACACTGTGTAAACGTGTCCCTTTTATGGTTGGAGAAACATGAACTGAGAAGTTAACATTAAAATCTGCACTGAGACTATGGAAAATCCTAAGATCTCAGCAAAAGTAAACTAGAAAAACAAAGGAAAACAACAGCAGCGACAAAAACAGGACACGTTAGGCTCCCAGAGCAAAATCAACGTCAGCAAAAACGCGCCCACCGTAAAAGGTGATAGACCCATGAGGGAGAAATGTATCAGGAAGACCCAAAAATTACACCAACAGCTGAGAACATTCAGATTCTTAACTGACAGGAACTATAAAATAAATGTCTAAATTTATTAAAGGCAGCCAGGCGCAGTGGCTCACGCCTGTAATCCCAGCACTTTGGGAGGCTGAGGTGGGTGGATCACCTGAAGTCAGGAGTTCAAGACCAGCCCGGGCAACATGGAGAAACCCCGTTTCTACTAAATATACAAAAAAGTAGCCAAGTGTGGTAGTGGACACCTATAATCCCAGCTACTCAGGAAACCGAGGCAGGAGAATCACTGGAGCCAGGGCGGCAGAGGTTGCAGTGAGCCGAGATCATGCCAGTGCACTCCAGCCTGGGCAACAGAGTGAGACTC
Organism: Alouatta palliata; assembly: GCA_004027835.1. NCBI lineage: Eukaryota > Metazoa > Chordata > Mammalia > Primates > Atelidae > Alouatta > Alouatta palliata. The sequence continues at coordinate 104,176 of PVKV010003275.1, forward strand.
TGCCTCAGACAAAAATTATTAAAGGCATAAAAGAAAAATTAGAAACTATATTGAAAGTACATAAATGTATGAAAATAAAAACACAAGTCTCTGAAAAAGAACCAACAGAACTTTTACGACAAAACAGATACAGTCATTGAAATAGGCTGGTTAAAATAGTCAGGTTAAAATGCTGCTGAGCTATACTTGAAGGAGGATAGGCAAAAATGAGGACGAGGCCTCGGGCACGGTATCCTCCTAGCAGCAGGGCATCAAGAAACTTAGGGGAAGATGAGGGAGGCAGGAGAGGCCAGGGAAAAGATGAGGAGCCTCGCAGAGAGGCTTCAGGTGAGCAGAACCGGGGCTGAAGGCTCCAGGGACTTGAGCATCTTGAATGCATCACCGAGTTGTCCCACCTTGAAGCAAAGGAGCCCAGGTTTTTATTTCCATGTCAGCCAGTCATTTTTGGGTGTGGGTGACCGTTAAGAGGGGAGGCATTACCTGCTGGGTATTTCCTGCATGGTGAGGAGCCCTGCCCCGGCAGCTGAAGGACAGTGTCCCGTGACCTTCACTGCTGGAGGCAAAGAGCACTGCTGCAGCAGAGAGCAAGGGAAACAAAGGTGGGCATCTACCTATAGCAGAAACCTCAGATCATGAGGCGGGTAAAGGAGATGATCACATTTATATCTAAAGAATGTTCCAGAAAAATTAGATTCGTGAGAATGGAAGTCAATATGTAAGAATATTATTTTAGCAAAAGATGAACTGGGTGGATATGGATGCCCATGCTGGATAAAATGTAACAAGTTCTGAGCAGATGAGAACATCTCAGAAATAAGAGACATGATTATTCAAATTGAAGGGGTGCACCGAGTTCTGGGCAGATGAGAACGTCTCAGAGATAAGAGACATGATTATTCAAATTGAAGGGGCGCACCGAGTTCTGGGCAGATGAGAACGTCTCAGAGATAAGAGACATGGTTATTCAAATTGAAGGGGCGCACTGAGTTCTGGGCAGATGCAATCTATCTCTACTTCACTCACTTTGAAGCTACAGAAAATTAAAGCAAAAAATGAAATGGTAAACTTAAGTAGGGAGAAAAGACAGTTTACCTAGAGAGGGAAAACAACAGGGTAAGGAGCATATTTCTCCTTAGCAATGAAAAAAACCTGTCGACTTAAAATTATAAACACAGCTATAATATTAACAATAATATTAATGAAAATAGATGAACACCACAATGCTATGAAGTAGCTTTTGAAAAATGTAATATACTAATTACTTTTTTTTGCTCACACCAATATTCATTGCTCTAAAATACAGTTTTATTGTAAAGCTTTGTAAGGAAAAAGAAGAGATCAGAGCTGTCTTATTCATAATTTTCTTCCCAGTCATAAATACATTGCTTGTCACCTTGTCAGAACTCAATAAACAATTATGGGAGAAATATATTAACAAATTATATTTCTAAACCTTGATCTCTACAATATTTCTTCCTTCCAATCAGTATGCTTCTTGAAGTTTAGAAAAAACAGTCTCTAATGCTTTATCTCCTACTCTTTTGCAAGTGATATGGAATTTGTTTCTTCCTGAAAGAGTGGAAACATGAAATATTTTTCTCTGGAAAGAAGGATAAGAAAATAAGAAACTACAGAGTTGAAATTAAGAACCCCAGAGTGCATTTAAATAAGGCATAAATGTATTACCCTCCCAGTGAAAGCAGAGGCCCCAAAGTCAAATTCCTTAGAGGGCTGGACAGATAATGCTGTGGATGTTTGGGAAGGATAGATATGTCAGTGGATTGTACTGTGACCTATGATGAACACAATCAAAACATGTTGAAATTGTACTTCCCCAAATATTATGAATTAGATATTCTGGAAAACACCTCTAAAAAGAAACTCTAAAATACCAGGAAAAAAAATGCAATCCATATTTAAATACTTAATTGAACATTTAATTGAAGGACCTCATTTCAGGGAAGCAGAGAAGCATTTAGATAAAGCAAAGATGAGCGTAGGGAAGCCCTGGACTTGCTAGCTGACACCAGAAAGTTTATGTTTTGGGTTCTAATGTGTGAGGGATAAAAGGCAGGGCTTCAGGTCAGCATATGATAGAGTTGGGACTGAAATTTCCTTAAACATCTAAGAATCTTGAAATGCTATAACCTTAGTGAAGGAATAGATTAGAAAAAAAAATCTATATATTGTCAACAGGAAGGACACTTTTTTCTCAGCATCAGATCTGAGTGAAAATAAAAATGGAAAAAAAAAAAAAAACCTTATGTAATTCTAAGGATGCCCCTATTAAGAGTCTGTAATTTCCTGACAATCCATGAAATTCTAAGGAAAGAATTAACACAGTGGCCCAGGATTAATACCACTCTTAGTTGTGTGTCAGAAGCCAGTACTTTCTGGAATAATGGTCCCTCCTCTAAGGCTTCCCGGAGGATTTACTAGACTTGGGTCAGTCAGGTTGGAAATGGCACTCCTCCACTTAAAGCTTTTTAGACATTTCTGACCCATAAGATTAAGTTATTGGGCCAAAATGTTTTTAATGTCATTTCAACTTTGTGTTTGTCTAATTAGCTTGTGCCACAAATCTAAAATTTTTGCAAGCTAACATCATGGCCATCTCCAAGTCTTTGGAAAACAGTCAGAGAACTTTGTCGATGTCTCTTGTTTTTCTGTAATGTTACAAACTATATTAGTGCTCAATACATTGAAATTCACATGATGGAAATATGAAAAAAGGTTATTCAGCTAATTTCAAACAAAATAAAAAGCTCCCATTCTCATCAGTCAAAATCTTACCCTACTCAGAAGATGATCAAAATCAAAACTAAAGAAGTAGCAACTGAGTCATCATTACATTTTCCTTGAAACGTGTTATGTAAGCAGTCTTGTTCTCAACCATGCAGAAAAGAACAACAAACATTCTGTGGAGGCTGATTTGAATGGAACAGAACAAAACTCACGCCTATCAGTCACTGATCCTTGCCAAGCTGTGGGAACCTTACTTGTTAAAGCGATCGAAGTCCTCAGTGGTAGAATTTCTTTTGCTTTATTTTCACCAAAGCTTTACAAGCAGAAAATGTTTCTATTTGGATAAAAGTATCCATTAGTACTTACAATTTTAATTTTAGGTTATTTGAAAACCTACATGTAATTGTCTAAGGCATTTCTGGCACTAACAGTAGGCAAACTGTGAATATTTGTAGGCAAAAGTGAAAATTTTTCTCTGCAAAGAAGGGTAAGAAAATAAACTGTGGAGTTGGAATTAAGAAACCCAGAACACATTTATATAAGACATAAATATATTACTTAATAAATATTTGATGAGTGGATTAAGAAAAATAAGCTCATGATAATTATGTAATTACCACTGTACTTAAGGGAAAGTCATTTAGGTCCCAAAACTAACTGTAAGGTGAAGGTGAGCTGAGAGCAAAGCAAAGGAAACACAGAATTAAAAAAAATAAAAAACACACAAAATTCAAGTCATTTATTCAAACTTAAGTGAAATAATCAGGACAGAGATTGCAATTGTTGCTGTCTGTTGTAGAAAAAAGCTAGAACATAATTATTCATTAATTGCTTTCAACTGAACAGGTCAATGGCTCCCTTGATTCATTATTTAAAAAAACAAAAACCTTAACAATTTATTCCTGCTGGTGTGCAAAGGCCCAGCACTCATGTCATTCTCTAAGCTCTCGTTAGGTATAGAGTGAAGTCAGGGCTACAGCTTATTAGGGCTTTGGGGAGAAAAGTGTTTAGGGTACCAACAGTGAGAACTGCTTTTCTCCACACTAATACAATATTCCAGGAAGGCTTGCTAAGTTTAACTGAGTCTAACTGAGCGAAGTTGAACTGAATTGAATTCAATCTAAATGAATCAATGGCAGGTCATACTGTTGAGTTTTAAACCCAATTTTTTTTTTTTCCTGAAAGAGTCCTTGAGACCCATCCTTCAGCAGAGGCTGAGAATGTCTGTAATTTCTTTCTGAGAGCAGTTAACATTTTAAAAGATTTTGTTTAGAAGTGGTTTCCTCAATATCTTTATTGTGCAGTGTTAGTTCTCTTTCATATCTGCTATTTTCAGTTGGAACTACAAATAAGAATACTTTTTGCTGCCTTTCTTCTTAACATCTGATTCCACCACTAGACTCCACATGTGTTTTGCTCACCCCTCTGTCCCAGGACTGATTTAGTGTCTGGTGCAGAATAGCTGCTTAATAAATATTTGATGAATGGATTAATTAATATAAATAACAAGAAAAATAAGATAATCATAATTATGTAATTACCATTGCACTTGAATGAAAACTTGGACTAAGGGAAATGATAATTCTTGCATTTACGCTTCGTAAGTATGCTGTAGAAGTTGTTTCTCTCTATACAGCCTTCGCCTGTAAGCTTTTGGTCTGTAGAAGTAGCTGATTTCTTTGAAGTGCTCCACTCATTGTTGCCATTGGTATGTACAGAAGGAAATAGCTGATCTGAGAACACGCCAAGGTGTTAGGGCATCAGATATGGGTCTTGGAACAAATGGAACAGAACTGAGTTTGTTTAGCCTTGACAACAAACTTCGTACCTGTTAAAGTAGATTTTATGTATGAATTTCACCATGAACAAACTGAAGACCAAAGAGGCCAAGGAGCTTGTCCGGAGTTCAAAGGCAGGGCTGATTGTCGTGCTTGTCAGCTGTGCCATTACTGGTTGTTAAGATTCAGGTACTGCCATGGACAGCAATAGAGCACACACAGAAATAGACTACAAAGTTCCTGCTTTTTCTAATATTCTCTATTTGCTATCACTATATTTTGAGTTCAGAAACCGGGATATGACCCAGAATCTCCTTTGTATTCACTCTATGGCACTCCATAAGGCACTCTGTCCTCTGAGCGTCAGCTTCTTTATATGTGAACATGAGGACAACCGTCCCCACTTCATTATTTTGAGAGTTAAACAAGAAACTTTTGGGAAAGGTAATGGAATTCCTGGCATTCACTAAACATCGTTCAAATCTGGATCTGTCTTGAACCCCATACATTCTCTTGATATTCAAGGTTTGATCCATGTTTTCCTGGCATTGCTCTAAAATGCACTGTCTCACCCTTTCTTCAACATCAGAACAGCTGGGACCTATGCACTAAATTACCTCGTTTACTGTCTCCCGAAGTTCCCTGGCTGGACTGAGCCTCTGCTGCCCATAGTGGTGAGTTCCTGACACCACACACCTGATTGGCTTCCTGCTCTTCTCCATATTCCTAGGCTGCTTCCTGGATTCAACAAGTAAACTATTTGCATTTAAACTACTTGTCTCAGGAACTCAAACCACTCAACCAAAAAACAATAATCCCATCTAAAAGTGAGCAAAGGTCATGAATAGACATTTTTCAGAGGAAATCATACTAATGACCAACATTGAAAAAAAAATGCTCAACATCACTAATCATCAGAAAACTGAAAATTAAAACCACAATGAGATATCATCTTATACCAGTCAGAATGTCTATTATTAAAGAATAAAAAAATAGCAGATGTTGGAGAGGCTATGGAGAAAAGGGAACGCTTATATACACTGTTGCTGGAGATTAAATTAGCACAATCTCTATGGAGAACAGCATGGAGATTTCTCAAAGAACTAAAAGTAGAAATACCATTGGGTCCAGCAATCCCATTTATTGGGTATCTACCCGAAAGAAATGAAAGCATTATACCAAAACGATACTCGCACTCATATCTTGACCACAACACTATTCACAATAGCAAAGACATGGAAGCAACCTCAGTGTCCATCAAAAGATGATCAGATAAAGAAAGTGTGATATGTATATACATACATAATGGAATACTATACAACCATTGAAAATGAAATATTACCTTTGACAGCAACATGATGGAACTGGAGGCCATTATCCTCAGTGAAAACTCAGTCACAGGAAGAAAAATACCACATATTCTTCATATAAGTGGGAGCTAAATAATGAGTAAATGTGGACAAAGTGTAGAATGATAGCTATCAAGCCGTAGGGGTGGATAATGACAAATGACTTAATGAGTACAATGTATATTATTTGAGTGATGGATACACTGAAAGCTCAGCCTACACTACTATGCAATATATCTATGTAACAAAGTTGCACTTATACCCCTTACATTTATACAATAAATAAACTACTTGCCTCAGGGTCTGGTTCAGGGGACTCCAATTAAAATAGCACATATCTTCATATATGTATTAGTCCGAGTTCTCCAGAACCAATAGCGTCTGTTCGTGTGTGTGTGTGTGTGTGTGTGTGTGTGTGTGAATAATATATTATGGAAGTTGGCTTGCCCAATTATGGAGACCTAGAAGTCCCATGATCTGCTGTCTGTAAGCTGGAGAACCAGGAAAGCCAGTGATGTTCTTGAGTTTGAGCTTGAAGGCCTGAGAACCAGGAGAGCCATTGGTCTTCCTGCCAGCTCGAGGCCAAAGTCCTGAGCACCAGCATGGCTGTTGATGTAAGTCCTGGAGTCTGAAGACTCAACAACCAGTAGCTCCAAGGTCACGGGGGTGGAGAAGATGGATGTCCCAGCTCTGGAAGAGACAGAATTTGCCTTTCCTCTGATGTTTTTGTTCCATTCCAGCCCAGAATGGAATGACTAATGTCTGCCCACACTGGGGAGGGTGATCTTCTTTACTGAGCCACTAATTCAAATGCTAGTCTCTCCCGGAAGCACCCTCCCCCCCCGCCCCCCCCAACACACACACAGAAATAATGTGTCACCAGCTATCTGGGCCTCTCTTAGTGCAGCCAAGCTGACACATGAAGTTCACCACACAATGTGTTGCATCCCCACAAGCTCCCGACAGGTTCAAGCTCTTTCTTTCACAGCAGCCCCACAGCTTTCTGTATCCTAGGGTGGCACAACTGCTTTGGCAGGGCATATGTTCGAAACCTCTGGTTGGGCCATCTTAGCGTCTCAGTTTGTGCCTCTGTCACTGTTTCTGAACATTAATCCAATTGCCATCCATCCTCACATAAATGGATGCCTGCTCTATGATTTACGTGTTCCTCACCCTTTCTTGGAACTCCAGGGTCTGCTTCCATCTTTCGCTCTTTCATTCTTATGGCCTTAGCTGCAGCCTGGAGATGCATGATCACCTGGGATGCAGATCCTGAAGGTGTCAGGAACCAGGATGGAGACAACGTGGCAGTAAGATTTCGACAAAATAGAAATCTGCAGTGGCGAGAGGGACTTTTCCAACTTCATTATGATTATGAGAATTTCAAAGAAGTTTCTTGAATAATTTAAGGTTTCTTGAATAATTTACTCAACATTGTTTACAAAACATATGTGACCCTAAAAAGTAAAATAAGCCTGGGCACAGTGGCTCACGCCTATATAATCCCAACACTTTGGGAGGCCGAGGCAAGTGGATCACCTGAGGTCAGGAGTTCAAGACCAGCCTGGCCAACATGGTGAAACCCTGTCTCTACTAAAAATACAAAAATCAGTCAGGTGTGATGGCAGGCACCTGTAATCCCAGCTGCTGGGGAGGCTGAGGCAGGAGAATCACTTGAACCAGGGAGGCGGACGTTGCTGTGAGCCGAGACTGTGCCACTGCACTCCAGCCTGGACGACAGAGTGAGACTCCATCTCAAAAAAAAAAAAAAAAGTAGAATAAAAACCAACATTTACCAATTATGAGAAAGTGATATAATCTTCAGATTAGCACTGTTGCCAGCATCAAGACAATGATACGTTCTCCTTTCATCTGTTCATTCAACAAATTATAATAATTGATATTTACATGCTTGTGGGAATGTTTTGTTTGTTTCTTTCTTTTAAACCCATTAACTGTGCCGGGTGCCAGGAGATAGGCTCATGAATTAAAGTCAATAGTCCATGGCCAGGTACATTGGCTCACACCTGTAATCCCTACACTTTGGGAGGCTGAGGTGGGAGGATCACTTGAGCCCAGGAGTTTAAGACTAGCCTGGGCCAAAGGGTGAGACTTTGTCTCTATCTAAAAAAAAATTTTTTTTGAAGTATTTAAAAATCAATAGTCCTTGACTTCAGAGAGCATATAGTCAGGTAGACAAGAGGCAAAAAATCAAATAATTATTTAAGAGAAAGTTATAATCATCACGTAAGATAAACACCTGGAAGAAAATACATCCAGTTTTATGAGATCATAGAAAAGAAACCTTAATGAGACTAGGGTTTCAGGGCAGGCTTCCTTAAGGAAGTCACACGTGTGCTAACATCTGAAAAATGAACAAGGAGGAGCTACAAATAAGTGGAAATTAACCAGATGTGATTGGAGATGTAAGGTGCTAAAGAGAAGTTCCCAAAAGAGAGCAGATGCTGCCTGCTTTATGGTAGAGGAACATTCACAATGGGAGAGATAAAACTACTTACCTAACAGGCCACACCCTTAGAGGAGGCTGCACTGGACTAGAGCCTTCAACAGGGAATGGACTTGCCTGCTCTGCTGCCATCGCTCCTCCAGCTCTCTGAGCCATGACCACATGGAGGGTGCTCGTCCACACCAGCCCAGTGGCAGAGCAGACAGCCCTTGGGCTGTCAGTGGCAACGCCGGGGCTACCAGATGGCACATCCGAGATGCCCAGAACATACTTAATAATTAAAGAAAGTGAATGGAGCCTCCAGGACATACCTTCATACCTTAATATTAGGAAATTGTTCTTTTCCTGTATTTTTCTGTTTTTTATTAGCCAAGGTAGGAACCATCTGGACATCATGCATTGTTTTACCTGACAGGAAACACTCTCCTTCAGCTTTTCCTTCACAAAGAAATAAACATTCCATAATAAGATCTTAGCTAACTAGGGAGAATTTACCAAGATAAACCAAAGAACATTCCTTCCAAAGTGTATTTTTCTTTAAAAGCTTTAATGACAATTTCTTTATGAAGTTTAATATATGCTAAGAAATGGAAAGATACATTCTGCCCAGTATTTACTGCAGTCATGAACTCTTAAATTTCTAAAATGTTGCTTTATTTAAAATCCAAAATTATAACTTAAAGTATATGGAAAATTCCCAGAATCTAAGCATATGAAGTAAAATTGGCATGAGGCATATGCTTTTATTTATTTATATTACAAAATCAAGTTATCAAAATGTTGGCAAAATAATTTTAACGTCTAATAGAAAAGGCAAAATAAACATGGCTGATATGTTAAACACACACAAACACACACACACACACACACACACAAAACCTGCATTCCTGAAAAATTTTAGTGTGTTTGCAAATCTGTTACCAAATTGAACATCTATAAATGGAAAGATAAACAGTTCTAGCGTCAGCAAGCTCTGGGTTCCAGTCCCACTGCGCACACCCGGATTCTGCAGGTGTGGCATGGCTGGATGCCCGCAGGCCTGCCGAGAGGCCGTGGGCACAGCGCCACGCCTCAGCGCAGTGTGGCAGTGACTGGCTGGTGGCCCAGCACATGGGCCTAGGAATCTATTGTGGTGTCTGACACCATGCAGGTGTCACCACACATGGCATTACCCGACAGATGGATGAACTGAATTTACAAATAGCTATAAATGGTTAGCATCAGGGTGAAGATTTAGTATGGTGACAAATCCCCCCTAAATAGTGACATAAAATACTTTACGTGTATTTTTCTCTCAGAAAACCATCCCTAGGTGGTGGGAAGTGCAGGCTGGCAAAGAACACATTCTTCCCATCTCGTTAGGACATCCTCATCTGCCTGATGGGAACTCGCTCAGAGGCGCCTGCGTCTCCCAGCTCGGGTGAAGGGAAAGGTTTGAGAAGTATGTGCTCGGTGTTTTAAGGCCCTGATCCAGAGTGGCAAATGTCACTTCCACTCAATCTCCATTGGGTGGAACTCAGTCACAAAGCCACCAGTCTCTCCACAGAAAGCTCAGAAACGTCACCCTGGAAGGCCAGCCACAAGTCAAGGACCAGCACAGTGTTGCCAGGGAAATGCGAAGCAGATCTGGTAACTGGCTGTGAACCCCTCAGACCCCGCCAGTGTCACCTGATACTTGGGAGTGCTCTTTTCCCACACACAGGCACACGTGCTGCCCTCCCTGGGGAACCCCAGAGTCCCCTCTGTATTGCCCCCAGCCCAAGGTCTAGGTTCCCGAGATATTGGAGGCTTTTTTTTGTTTTTATTTTTGTTGTTTTTTTGAGATGGAGTCCCACTCTGTCACCCAGGCAGAAGTGCAGTGGCACAATCTCGGCTCACTGCAACCTCCGCCTCCTGGGTTCAAGCAATTCTCCTGCCTCAACCTCCCAAATTGCTGGGATTATAGGCGTCTGCCACCATGCCTGGCTAATTTTTTTTGTAATTTTAGTAAACACAGGGTTTCACCATCTTGGCCAAGCTGGTCTTGAACTCCTGACCTCAGGTGGTCCACCCACATAAAGTGCTGGGATTATAGGACTGAGCCACCATGCCCAGCCTGGAGGGTCTTTTTCATCTGGTCCAGAGGTAGCAGCTCACTGTCCAGTGGCCTCCAGCTACAAGGCCAGTTGTCTGTCCCGCCCACTCACAACCACAGTAGTGGAGCTGGAACAGTCATCTGCAGGGAGGACACAGCTGGGGCAAGGGAAGGGCAAAGGGCAGATCTCTGCTGGTCGCAGCTGAGCAGGAGTCACTCACGCTCCGCTGCCGAGCCCCTGAGTGTGTCCTCGTTCATGTCCCCCCTGCTACGGCTGGGTCTGCGCCTCCCAGAATCACTCTTGATCACCATCTCCCATGACACCCGGCTATGACAGCTGGCTTCACCTTTTGGAGAGGGTCTTCTCTAATGCATTACGTTCACACCCATATCCAAGGTGGAGGCCTGCTAAATACTTGCTTAGGTTTCAAGTAGTCACAGGCATTTGTAAACCAGGTTTGTGGTTTTAAAAATTGTGTAGGCTTCTTAGTGGGTTTATTTTCTTCCACTGAGTCCCGGCTTCCAGAAACCGCACACAGAACTCCATCCTGCATGTAGTTCTCAGGCCTGCCTGATGGCCTAGCTTCCAGGATCCATCCATCTCTTTATTGTAAATGCACCAATTTTGAGGCCATGAGAAACAGTGAGTTTATATGTAGAAGTAACACCCTTAATCAGGTCTTTCTGGCTTTGGCTTAACAGTAGGCCTTGAAGAAAGGCTCTGAAAACCAAGTTATGTATCTCCCGCTGTTGAGAACACAGAAGCAGGAGGGGTTTCCAGCCCCAGCCCCATCTGCTTTCTTCCATCTCTGCTTTAAAATGAGCCAGCTCTTGCCTGTGTTTCTCTTGTGATACCTCCCTAATGCAGTATCCACACTCTGACACCACGGCTCGGGGTGTGGTCGGGACATGTGGTCTGCCTCTGGGGTTATCACAGGGGAGAGTCTTCCAAACATTTCACCAGAGCATAATGAGGCTCGCTAGTTCTCCACCCTGAGATCTACCTGCCTTCCTCTGCCACCTCCTGAACGCTTACTCAGTCGGCAGATTTTGGGTCCTGTCGTGTTAGCATTTGAGGTGCAGGTGCTGGCTCCTGTATCAGTTGAAGGGAAACTAAGCTGCCAATTAAAGAGGTACCATGATACCCTGAGTGAAAATAGGGTGACTATGTAATTCAGCGACAGTGAAATTTCAGCTGACAGTCAAAGGGAATGCCATTTATAATGATGCCAAGACAGCAGGCACCAAATAAATGGAAACCAGGCTCATGCTATATAAAAAAACAGATGTATTTCATTCTCAAGTAAGCGTACGGAGGCGAGTAGTCTGAACGGGAGGTGTGGCCCTCTCCACGGGGGACTTCCAGGGAACCGGTTCCTTTCATCTTTTCCTCCATTCCCTGGGGTGTTTTCCCCAGGGTTCAATAGGACCTCAGTATTTTAGAGTGAGACAGATAGAAAGTGTGGAAGCGTGCTTGCCCAAAACTTGAAGGCCAGGACCAGGAGCGGCAAACATCACTTTATTCTCATTTCACTGGTGAGAACCATTGCACCTGTTCTACGAGGGTGACTTGGAAATGTGATATCTGACTGGGCAGTGAAGGGCCCAGCAACAAGGGTGGTCACTCTTGACGAAAGGAAGGGAGGTTTGGCTGGATATGCAGAGGCCTCCATCAGAACAGCGATCTTCCTCATGAGGAATTCTTTCCCCACTATAATCTAAGGATGACATTCCCAGTGTCCGTAGGCTTTCATAGCTTCCCTAAGGTGGTATATACATGTTTATTAATTTCATTCGCCCATTAAATATCCTGGCTTGGAAGTCTCCAGGGCCTGAAGCTTTAACCAAACTTTTGACATATGTGGTCTTCCATCACTACTTTTCTATTCATGCTTAGTTTTGTATTTCAGTAGTGCACCATCTATTTTTATACAAATTGACCTCCCCTTTTTTGTGAGCATTGACACTACTCTCAATTATTAAATGGTACAGTCTTTATTACTATACTAGTCAGAGAGTCCCGACTTCGCTTATCAAATAAATATGTTTTTATCCTTCTCCTTTCCTTAATTTCTTAAACATCTGTTCATATTTTCCCTGATTGTGCATAAGACTTGAGCTACTGTCTTAAGAGCAGTTAGCACCCAAGTATACTTTGTGGTCTTTTATTGCTTGGAAAACTGTTACTGAAACTTACCTAACAATAATACTGATTAGATAGTTTTCCTTCCTTTTTAGGAGGGAGCGCAAACACCTCTTTCTGTGGCAGATTCCAGTCCTCCTTCCCGCCCAGTGGGGATGACCGCTGATCTGACTCTTCCCTTCCCTGGGAATGACTTTGCCACCACTTTCACTGCTCACGTCATTAACTTTGGTGCTTAGGGATTTACTAAGTGAAGCCTTGACAATCTCCTACTGTTAGGGAGGCTTGGTTTGGCAAAACAACCTAGAGGCTGTTTTCACCGAAGAAAGATGACTTATGTGTTCCTCATACACAGAAGGTGCTGTGTCTCAGCCCTTAGTACTCCTCAGTCCTTCAACGTGCCACATTTCAATTCTACTACTAAGAATGTAAGTCCCGCACCCCTGAAAAGTTGGTGTAAGTAAACGCAGAGCGGTCGCCTATGGCGAGATGCTTCTCCTGGTCATTGTGCTTCTCTAGGGCATTATGTAGACTTCAAGTCAATTAACTCTCCCAGAAAGCTAGTGTAACATCTCGACTGGGCCACCACTACAATAGCCTGAAAGAGTCACTGTGCTTTATAGAGTTCAGAAGTTTTGGAAGAAGACAGCTAGGGGAATCTGTCTCGCTGTGGGATAAATCACTGAGTGAGATAAATATCTTTGCATAAAAACTGCCTCAAGGTGAAAATGTCAATGTATTAACATACTGTGCAAACATGGATTTATGAAATAAGTGTGAAATGAACAATTAATGACTGAAGGTGGAAAGGCTCGTTTTACATGAAGATGGCAGTGATGGTGAAGGTGACACTGGGCCATGTGTTTCCGACTCAGCTACACTATCAGAAGGATGACGGAGCTTTCTTATTTTCAGATTTTCCTAATACAGTATATAAAAATAAAGCCTTTCATGGGAATTAAATTGAAAGAGTCCTTTCAGAGTTCCAAAAATATTACCCAAACCCTGCCAAGATTAATATGGTCAAAGTTTCCATGAAAAGCATAATTTCATGGGAGTCACGCTTGTTCAGATGCATACAAAAAATACCTGTTGAGAACTCCTTTCCGATAAAAAGAAAACAACACCCTGTGAAGGTAAGTTTGGTTGATCTGATCACACCACTCATTACCATTGACGTTGCTACCATAGTTCTGACCATGTTCAAAGGCTGAAGTTTTGTTTTTTCTAGTTTGCCATCAAACATATAATCATGTCTGTTTATAAGTCTTTATCCTTTGCATGGTGATGTAATGCTTCCTCATGCCTGAGCTGTTTCTTAGATATTGTGTTTTTTCCCCCATTTTTAACAATAAAGAATGGAAGCACAGAGAACTTAAGTGACTCAAACCAAAACCATATAGCAAGTAACTGTGAACTCATACTGAGGGCTCCAAGTCTGTTGTTTTTCTGTCTACTGAAATACCTCTACAGTATGCCATGATTTTAATGAAACTGGGTGGCATGAAGCAGTGAGCTGCATTTCACATAGTTGTAGCCAGAGACGGCACTTTTTCCTAATGCTGTACCTTCATCTTTAGAGCCTGCGCGGGCCGCTTGCGTGGGAGAGAAAACAAAGCTCCTGGAAACGAGGTCACCTCCAGACTTGCAGTCTCTGGGTCTGCCCAGGAGAGCTAGAGGGAACTGAGGTGTTTTTGGGAACTGTGCTGCCTTTGAGAGATAGCATCACCGTAAGCAACACTGCCGTCTCATTAGCACACATTCTAATCTGGCTTTGCGTGAGAGTTTCCACTCAGTCCTTGGTTATTGTCCTTTGGTGGAGAGAGCTGGCAAATGACATTCCAGTGACCTCATTCCTCTAAAGCACCGGCTTCAGCCAGAAATTGAATTCTGCAAAACGGAAATGGCTTGAGGGCAAAGGAAAGTATGAAGATTGTACCAGTCAGAGAGGCTGCTAGAGGAGCAAATAAAATACGACTCCAAGAACTGAATTTGGCTTCCTTTTTAAAGATCAGTTAACAGGTGGCATTGTTCCAGGTAGACTGGTTAGGAAAATGATATACCAAACACAGAAGTATTAGATTTGATGGGCTGTGAACCAAACTGACTCTTACGAAAATCAAATTTCCTATAAGGTGGTCATTTATATGTGGCACAGATTACACACAAAATATATAAGACTTGATTCGTATTCTAATTGAATTTTCCATAACACCTGAAGTTTGAAAGAAACTTCAAAAACATCACTGATATACTGACTTAATTGAAAAGCAAGATTACATCCTGAAAATATCCGAGAATAATAGTGTTTCAATTGTAATCGGATTTGCCATGTAATATCTCCTCTATAATTAGATCTGAATTGTCAAACAGAAAGGGTCCATTTGAATACTTTACTGCTGTTAAAGACAGACACACTCACACTCATAAAAAAGATAGCAAATGAGTTTAAAGCATGCGTAGATCTATGGAAAAAGTAACAATATCTGTGGTAAATGTATATGTAGCGTATATCAGCACACAGAAATGAGTTTCCTTCTTGCAAAAAACAAACAAAATTGTGGTGCTTAATGATCTTTGGCGGAACTGAAGAGACACAGGCTAAGGAGCCAGCTAGACTTAGATTCAGATATCAGACCTGTTAATACCTGTGTGGTCTTAGGCAAGGTTCTTAATCTTCTCGAGTCTCAATGGACTCATCTGTGTAATAGGGTTGGTAGTAACTGAGATAAGAAGAGCTTGGCACTCAGCTGGTGCTTCGTAAATGTACGTTCCTGACCTTGACATGACTGTTGCAGGTGGCCGAGTTAGTTTCCGCATGCAAGGTCTGTTTTGCTAGCATGGTAGAACTTTGTAAGTCAAATACTATTAATTAGTGTCCTGTACTATTTCATATTTTGTGCATTTCATAACAATCATATTTTTTACCATTTAAAGTTTTGTGGAATATAAATTTACATTTTAATTTTGTCACTTTCCACTACATGTTCATAGACTGACTCATGAGCTACTGAATTTTCCATAGTTTTGCAAATAATTTTTTAAAAAATACTATTCACATTGTTTGCCTGTCTACTAAATTTTCAATACTTTTCATTAGCTTTATTCAGTGTTCAAGTCATAAACGTCTTAGTTGTTTGGCAAAGATGGATAGGTGAAGTAAATGAACATTGTATTGTAACCAAAAAATATTTTATTTTTTAAATGGACACATAATAATTATATATATTTATGACTACATAGTGATATTTCAATACATACAATGTACAATGATCAGATCAGGATAATTAACATATCTATCGCTTCAAACATTTATTATTTCTTTGTGTTGGGAATATTCAATAACCTCTCTCCTAGCTATTTGAAAATATATAATAAATTATTGCTAACTATAGTCAGCCCACAGTGATATAGAAACTAGAACGAATTCCTCCTATTAGCTGTAACTTTGTATCTTTTAACCAATCTCTCCCTGTCAATAAATAGTATCTACTTTCTACTTCATGAGATCAACTTTTTTAGCTTCCACATATGACAACATGTAGTGTTTATCTTTCTGTTTCTGACTTGCTTCACTCACCATAATGACCTCTAGTTCCATCCATGTTTCTGTGAATGACAGAATTTCATTCTTTTTTATGCCTGAATAGTATTCCCTGTGCATGTGTATGTGTAGGGGTGTGTGTGTGTGTGTGCATGTTTGTGTTATACACACACACCATATTTTCTGTGTCCATCCATCTGTTGATGAACACCCAGGTTGAGTCCATACCTGGACTATGGTGACCAGTGCTGCAATAAACATGAGGATGCAGATATCTCAACGTACTGATTTCCATCAGGTGCAGCGGCTCACACCTGTAACCCCAGCTCTTTGGGAGGCCAAGGCGGGTGGAGCACTTGAGATCAGGAGTTCAAGACCAGCCTGACCAACATGGTGAAACCCTGTCTGTACTAAAAATACAAAAATTAGTCAGGTGTGGTGGTGCATGCCTATAATCCCAGCTACTCCGGAAGCTGCGGCAGGAGAATCCCTTGAACCCAGAGGCAGAATTTGCAGTGGCACAATCTCGGCTCAACAGAATCCCTTGAACCTGAGAGGCAGAGGTTGCAGTGACCCAAGATCATGCCACTGCACTCCAGCCCGGGCAATAAGAGCGAAACTCCATCTCATATGTGTGTGTGTGTGTATGTATGTATATATATATGTATATACGTATACTGATTTCCTTTCCTCTGGATTATATGGTCCAGCAATGGGATTGCTAGATCATATGGTAGGTCAATCTGTAGTTGTTTGAGGAAACTTGAAATTGTTCTTCAGAGCGACTGTACTAGTTTACGTTCCCACCAATAGTATATAAGAGTTCCTTTTTTTTTTTTTTTTTTTGAGACAGAGTCTTGCTCTGTCACCAGGCTGGAGTGCAGTGGCACGAGCTTAGGTCACTGCAACCTCCACCTCCCAGGTTCAAGTGATTTTCCTGCCTCAGCCTACCAAGCAGCTGGGATTACAGGTGCGCGCCACACCCAGCTAATTTTTGTATCTTTAGTAAAGACGGGGTTTCACCGTGTTGGTCAGGATGGTCTCGATCTTTTCACTTTATGATCCTCCCGCCTTGGCCTCCCAACGTGCTGGGATTACAGGCATGAGCCACCGCACCCAGCCAAGATTTCCCTTTAACCCTTGGCAGCGTTTGCTGTTTTTTGTCTTTTTGAAAATTGCCATTCTAACTGGAGTGAGATTATGGCTCATTGTGGTTTTGATATGCATTTCTCTGATGATTAATGATGTTGTGGATTTTTTCATATACTTATTGGCTATTGTATGACTCCTTTAAATAAATGTCTTGAGCCCAGGAAGCGAAGGTTGCAGTGAGCCAAGATCATGCCACTGCATTCCAGCCTGGACAACAGAGGCAGACCCTGTGTCCAAAAAAAAAAAAAAAAAAGAAGAAGAAACAAAGAAAGAAAGAGAAAGAGAGAAAAATGTCTATTCATAGCTTTCTCTACTTTTTAAATGAAATTAGTTGTGGTTTTTTTTTCTGTTGAGTTGTTTGAGCTCTTTGTATAGTTTGAATATTAGTCCCTTATCAGATGAATAGTTTGCAAATACTTTCTCCCATTCAGCAGGTTGTCTCTTCACTCTGTTGTTTTCTTTAACGTGCAGAAGTTTTTGAGTTTAATATAGTCTTATTTGTCTATTTTTGTTTTTGTTGTCTGTACTTTGGAGGCCTTAGGTAAAATTTTTGCCTAAACCAATGTCCTACAATGTTTCCTCTATGCTTTCTTCTAGTAGTTTTATTGTTTCAGGTTAGCCATTTTAGCTTTTAATCCATCTTGAGTTGATATTTTGTGTTTAATGAGATAGATGGGTCTAGCTTCATTCTTCTGTGTGTGGATATCAAGTTTTCCCAACATTACTTATTAAAGAGACTGTCCTTTCCTCAATATATGTTCTTGACACTTTTGTCAAATATCAGTTGGCTATAAATACCTGGACTTATTGCTGGATTCTCTATTTTATTCCACTGATCTACGTGTCTGTTTTTATACCAGCACCATGCTATTTTAGTTACTACAGCTTTGTAGTATATTTTGAAATCTGGTAGTGTGATGCTTCCAGGAGTGTTCTTTTTGCTCAGAATTGCATTGACTCTTAGGGATCCTTTGTGGTTCTGTGTGAATCTTAGGATTGTTTTTTCTCTTTTTGTGAAGAATATTATTGGTAGGGATTTCTGTCAATCTGTAGATTGCTTTGGGTATAGTCATTTTAACAATATTTATTCTTCCATTTCATGAACATGGGCTGTCTTTCTATTTTTTGTGTCCTCTTCAACTTCTTTCATTAGCATTTTATAGTTTTCCTTGCAGAGATCTTTTACTTCCTTGGTTAAATTTATTCCTAAGTATTTTATTATTTTTGTAGCTATTGTAAATGGGATTGCCTTCTTGATTTCCTTTTCAGCTAATTCATCACTGGTGTACAGAAACACTGCCAATTTTTGGCATGCTGATTTTGAATCCTGCAACTTTACTGAATTTGTTTATGAGTTCTAAGAGTTTTATGGTAGAGTTTAGGTTTTTCCAAATGTAAAATCACGTTGTCTGCAGAAAGGGACAATTTGACTTCCTCCATTCTAATTTAGATGACTTTATTTCTTTTACTTGCCTAATAGCTCTGGCTGGGACTTCCAGTATTATGTTGAATACGTATGGTGAGAGTGGGCATACTTGTCTTATTCCAGTTTAGTAAGATGTTAGCTGAGGATGTGTCATATACAGCTTTTATTGTGTTGAGATATGTTTCTTCCATACCTAATTTATTACAGATTTTTATTATGAAAGGTTGTTGAGTTTTATCAAATCCTTATTCTGTGTCTATTGAGATGATCAGGTGGTTTTGTCCTTCATTCTATTGACGCCATGTATCATAACACACTCTTATTTAGCAAAATGAGGTCATGACTGTATCTGATTTTAGGAGCCACATTCTCTGAACTGACAGCATCACTGTTTAGAACATGAAAAATAAGAATTCAGACAAACTGATCACTCATAAACATGAGATTTTATGTTGTAATTTTTTTTCTGTTATGTTAATATTGGGAGAGTTTTCAGGTTTCAGAATCTTGGCCATTCACATTCCACGTTATCAGAATAAACAAACTCCATAGAGACTTTAGGGCTTAATCATATTTCACATAATGTCACCAAACCAATCAATGTCTGAATGCTGTTTTAATGTCTAAGTTTTCTTGCAATGGCTTGTATTTAAAATTTATGAAGCTGCTTTATTTCTACTGACATGTAAAACTCTAGGCCCTGTTTCTCAACCATTTTTCTTCTGGCCCACAAAAAATCTTAGATTTTTTTTCTTTATTCTCTAGGTCCTAGGTCAGTTAATAATTTCAGACATCCAATTAAATATACTGATGTTTTTGTGTAATTATTCATAGCATGGTAATATTGGCTTTGCTCTATAAACTTTGCCTTATATATAATTCTGTATAAAACAAAATCATATATAATGATTTATTAAACATTTTAGATTTTTCATTAACTTCACAGTAGCAAATTAGCATGATTAACTGTGGGTGAAGCAAGACTAAATCTAATCAGCCTAAACAGACAAACTTCTCAGTGATTGTAGAAAAGATTCAAGTTGGATTGAGAAGATCCGTTCCTTTTGCTGCCCCTATTCCATCGCCTCCTTTGATAACAGCATCTTGATTTTCTTCAGCAAGCCATAGCGTTCCTCTTCACTTCCAGACCACGTGGTTTTGGGGTTGCTGATGCCAACTCCAGGCTCTGGCTAACCCTAGTCTGACCATTGGCATATCCCAGACCTCTGGCTTCAGTGATTGGTTTCAGGATGGTCACATGACCCAAAGTGTTCAAGGGAGAGTTGACCAGGACTTTACTTGAACCATTGAGAAAACAGTGGGCTTCCTTTCCCATAGGGCTGCTAAGCTGCTATCATGAGAGGTTGGGGCAGTGAAAAACATCTCGTCACCATGTCCAGAACCTGCCCTAGAGTGAAGTTCGCGTCTTGAAAGCCAGAGCTGAGATATAAAGACAAGGTCTGTACAACAGCATTTGATTTGGGTATGCCAGTAATGTTATCTTCTCTGGGACTTTTCAAACCATGTGAGGCAACATGTTCCTTTTTTAGTTGTCTGGCTTGTTATAGCAGTTTTTAATGGCATTTCTGTCCCTTGCAACCAGAATAATCGTGATCAACATCACAGTCTTTTAAGATATCTGAAGGAAACTACATTCTTCAGACTCCTTAAGCATAGATCAAATAACAACATAAAGAAAATTAGAGTAATTTAAATTGCTGCTTTGTGCTTTGATCTATCTGAAATGTCCTTGGCCCCGCCTACTAGGATAATGTCTGTTATCCTGACATTCATCTTTGATGAAATAAAGATGCTTTTCTTCGGAACTTCATTTTAGCCCACAAGCAAACTGACAAGCTTTAAGGAAACTTAAATTGGAATTAAATTTAAGGTGCTTGTAACTCATGTGACTGTCTCCCAAGGCTTGGAGTCTGAAGTGTGAAAGTTTCCTCCTCCAGCCATGCTGGGTTGCACCCCTTTGCCTGCCTGTGGCGTCCCCTTCCCACTTACTGACCCACTTACTGACCTTCACACACATGGTTCTGTCCACAAAGAATGCTCTTTGCTCCTCTTTGGATCTAATCAACTTCTGTTAATTCTTCACATTTCAGTTCCAAGAAACATTCTAGGCCCCTGGATGTAATTGGGTAACTGGGTCCTCTGTTAGCAATCAAATGCCTAGCATGTCTTCTTAGTACTATGCCTATTCATAATTAATTTGTAATTATCCATTTAATGTTTGTCTTCTCTGAAGGAAACTGCATTTCTCAGAGTCCATGAGGAGTTTGCTTGCCACTGCCTTCCAGCACCTACCCCAATTCCTGGACACAGAAAATACTCAGTAATAATGCGCCTGTAACATACACAGCCTAGGGTCACCATCTTTATTGCAAAGACTTACTCTCCTCTGAAGCCCTGACTGAGCTGAGTCTATTGCTGCTGCAATGCATGTATTGGATGGGGAGCTGGACATCTTCCTCGTACTCCTTTCTATCTTTCCTTGTTTCCAGGATCTCTCCAAACTCTCTTTTCCCAAGACATTCACAGCTCATTTAATGCACTGAAAATGACAGCTGTATTTTGAGGCATATACCTTTATGACACATTACTGAGTACATATAATAATTTTTTCTCATAAATTCTATATTTTCTTCTTCCTTCCTTTCCTTCTCTCTCTTTCTTTCCTTTCTTTCCTTCCTTCCTTCCCTCCCTTCCCTTCCCTCCCTCCCTCCCTTTCTTCTCTCTTTCTTTCTACTTAGTTTTGCTTTAGTCACCCAGACTGTGGTGCAGTGGCATGATCTCAGCTCATTGCAACCTCTGCCTCCAGGGTTCAAGTGATTCTCCTGCCTCAGCCTCCTAAGCATCTGGGATTATAGGCACCCGACACCACATCCAGCTAATTTTTATATTTTTAGTAGAAACAGGGCTTCATCATGTTGGGCAGCCTGGTCTTGAACTCCTGACCTCAGGTGATCCACCCACCTCAGCCTCCCAAAGTGCCGGGATTACAGGTGTGAACCACTGCGCCCGGCCACCTGAGTGCTTTCAGACAGTGCTGGGCCCAGCCCTACTCTACACCGTGTGTACACACCACAGTTCTTGGTCTTCACCAAGCATCAGAATGGTCTGCAGAGAGTTTAAAACAACAGGTGTGTGAGACCCACTGCTTGGAGATTCTGTTTCACATGGGCATAGGCGAGGTCCAGCTGTCCATGTATTTTGGAAACGGGATGGGTGATTTCAATGAGCAGCTGGCATTAATAACACTGGTGTGCACGCACACATGCACAGGCACTATGAACTGCAGCCTCGGCTGAGTGTTAAACATGGACCTGTGTCACTGGCTTTCTGTTGCGGCCACCAGAAATCTGTTCATGTAAGGGAGCCCAGTGTGAGGGAGGAAGGACTCAGGCAGCTGAGGCTGGCTGTGAACAAAGCCTTCCTCTTGGGGGTGGGAGGCGTGGCCTGAGTGCAGCCAGGTGCCCACCTTTCAGCTCCGTCCCCGCCCCACGCCCACAGACTTGGTGCTGGGAGAGCAAGAGCTTTAAAGAAAAAAAGAAAAAACCCCAGTGACTTCAGGTTGCACTAGCCAACATAAAGGAACAGAGAACCACGGAAGAGACATGCTCCTCGCTTCTCCACAGATGACCTTTTATTTGCTTTTGCAGGATGAGGCCATCAGTGCATTGCAGCGAGTCTAGGGTGGGGAGAAAGGGCCGCAGCTCCTGGCACGTGATGGAGTTAGCGAAATGTGCCAGGTGGAGGTCTCCAGGTATCTGACTGGACAATGAAACCCACTGCTCCCCTCACCCCTTTCTCTGCAACACACACGCCTAGTGACCTCCAAAAGCGTCTCGGCAGAATTTGGCAGGATGCTCACGTCCTGTGCTGGTGACAGCGCTGTTATCACTGTTACTGTGACCCTATCTGTTTCTCAGGCTTGTAAGGTGACCGGAACACACACATTCGCACATACACACGCATGCACACACACATGCACGCACTCACCCACACATGCATGCACACACACACGCACACACGAATGCACGCACACACATGGCCACTGTCTCATGAGAAAGTGAGGACAGGTTCACACTCCTGGGGACACAGGAAGCAAAATATGAAAATGGAAGCTGCCCCCAAGCAGAAGACACTGGAGACCCAGTTCACCTTCCCCTTCTGCAACCAGAAGAATCTAATGGTGGGAAAATGGAACCAGCCCACACACCAGCCCTGGAGTCACGAGTTGCACTGTGTGTAACATACAGCCAAGCTACAAGTTACATGAATTTGTTTCTGGTGGGGACCAAAATCCCCCAACCCTAGGAACCAGTGAACACAGAATCCAGGATGATATATCTGACCCTATATTTCTGACCTATATATTTTTTCTTCTTGTTTCTCTTTTTAAAAATTCTTTCTCTCTTCCAACGAGTCTATAATGGGCTGGCCACTTTCTTGATGAAGGGCATTTATTCCAGCTATAGAAAAATCTGGTTTCTCTGTCTGCAGAAAGTAGGTCACGTCTCAAGCACTGAATGTCTCCTTACAGATTTGCCTCTAGCCAGTTCTGCATGATACTGAAACTGAAGATCTCTCGCCCTCCACAACATCTACAGGATGAATGCCCCCACAGTGGCGAGCCAGCCAGAAGTGTCTCCTCCCCACATGAGCTGTGGCCAGGCACAAAAATCTGTCAAAGGCCCTAAGCTGTGGTGAGAAGAACGTCACTGTTAAATGCTTTCTGAAAATTTCCCTCTCACTTTACAGAAGATGATGAGTTGCTACTCCCTGAATTTCATAGTTGGAAACCATGGTTTTCCCATCCAGGTTTTGCTGTTTAACTCTCCAGGCTATAAATGCAGAGAAGGGAGTCAGAGTTAAATGATTACCTCCTGTGGGACATTTTAGAAAGAATTCAATTCCATAAGAAGGTCTGCAATTTTATAATTTAAATCATCAAGTCTATAAATTAACAAATTTGGAATTAAACATTCCAACACTCCAGGTATATGATGTGGTGGGGAACTTGTTTTCCAAGCCCTCAGAGAAAGACATGCCAATGCTTAAATCTTTTAGCATGAGATTTCTCCCCTCCCCTCCCCTCCCCTCCTCCCCACCCCTCCCCCTTCCCTCCCCTCCCTTCCCCCTTCCCTCCCACCTCCTCCCTTCATCCTCCCCTCCCCTCCCCTCCCGCGTGAGTCACCCCGCCTAGCCGAGATTTTCTTTATTAAAGGAAAGCAACTTAAACACTTCAGAAAATAATCTCTAACAGCAAAGAAAACTGATTTACCTTGTGCTTCCCTACCGTTTTCTGCAATTGCTTGACCAGCTAAAAGGGATAGACAGTGTTTTTATCAGAATTCATGAAAAGGATTCACTATCTGTTCAACTTTTAAGACCCACTAATATTTTCATGATCTACAAAGTTTATATGGATTCCACACAGATTAACCAACACCTTACTCGCTATTTCATTCCAATGTCATATGCAAATATTCATGTGAATCCAACCAACTGATAAA
Organism: Alouatta palliata; assembly: GCA_004027835.1. Lineage (NCBI taxonomy): Eukaryota > Metazoa > Chordata > Mammalia > Primates > Atelidae > Alouatta > Alouatta palliata. The sequence goes on from PVKV010003275.1 coordinate 128,379, forward strand.
ATGTAAGAACTTGATGTTCTTTAACTTTTGTTTTCCTCAGATTCATTCTTCTGAGAATCAAGGGACATAGAATATGCTAGTTTAGATGGATGCGGATTCATTTAACTTAAAGATTTAAAATAAGAAAATAAGACCTGGCTGGGTGCAGGGGCTCACACCTGTAATCCCAGCACTTTGGGAAGCCGAGGTAGGTGGATCACAAGGTCATGAGATCAAAACCATCCTGGCTAACACGGTAAAACCGCATCTCTACTAAAAATACAAAAACTTAGCTGGGCCTGGTGGCGGGTGCCTGTAATCCCAGCTACTCCGGAGGCTGAGGCAGGAGAATCACCTGAACTTGGGCGGCGGAGGTTGCAGTGAGCCAAGATGGTACCACTGCCCTCCAGCCTGGGTGACAGAGCAGGACTCTGTCTCAAAAAATAAAACAAAACAAAAACAGAAAATAAGACCTAATATTTTGCTTTCTTCTTACACACACACACACACACACATCTTTGACTCAATTTTTTATTGTATCTAAAGACATAAGAAATAGACCAAATACCAAATGACATGTCCCTTTCTAACACTGAGTGCCACTGATTTTATGAAATGTCTCATTGATCTCTGATCATAATCAGATGTACAATTCTACCCTAACTGGAAATAAAGAACAGAGCACTGACTCAATAAAAATTTGAGAGCACGTTATTTAAACTCATAAAATACCTAGAATTTTTGCTCTTCAGTTGTTAATAAAGAAAGGTCATGATACTCAAATGATAAGAGGCTTCTTTGAAAAAAAAAATTTTTTTTTTTGAGACAGTCTCACTCTGTCGCCCAGGCTGGAATGCAGTGATGCGATCTTGACTCACTGAAACCTCTGCCTCCCAGGTTTAAGCGATTCTCCTGCCTCAGCCTCCAGAGTAGCTGAGATTACAGGCATGCACCACCATGCCTGGCTAATTTTTTGTATTTTTAGTAGAGACAGGGCTTCACCATGTTGGCCAGGTTGGTCTTGAACTCCTGACCTCAGGTGATCCGTCCGCCTCGGCCTCCCGAAGTGCTGGGATTATAGGCATGAGCTGCCGGGCGCAGCCTGAAAAACTTTTAAACTCATTATTAGATATAAAATTTGATCAGCACAGGTGTCCTGGTATTTGAAGTTTGATTCATCACAGTAGGGAGGATTGGGTGGCAGGGAGAGGAGGATTCCACGGGAAGGAGCAGGCAAGGCAGGGTAAGCAAGCTCTGGGTGGAGAGTTTCAATAATTTCAGCAGACTCTGGGCATAGGGGCTGTCCCTAACTGTCTAGTACCTGGTTTGGGGGTGATCACGGCAGGGGGAATCATGATCCTGAATTTGAGATTCCCAATAGAGGAGGTAGTCAGGGGTGTGGGCTTTGGATTGGTTCATTTGCATTTGAAAGGCTCTCCCTGGAGGGGGTGTCCTTCACTATCTCTAGGAATTGGCTAACTAGAGATGGTAGTAGGCTAACTGACTGCCAGTGCCACCAGGCTCAGCCAGACCCCAGATGTCAAACCATTAATACACATAAATAAAAAGACATGGTTAGACACATGCATTCTGCAGTGTCGAATAACACCTGGGCAGGGAAAAATTCATATCTAGTCTCCCAGTTGGGAAAAAAAAGGAAATGGTAAGCACAGTTAATATCGCAAAGTGGTACCCCACTAAACACCCTCTATGTCTCTGTGTTTCGTAACAGGAAGCTTCGTTATCGTGACATCCCATGTTATCCAAAGAGCTTTTGTTGTTGTTACAGAGGTCCCCTTCACATGCTCTTCTGTGTTTGTAAAAGTATCTTTGCTTTGGAAGCCTGATACCACCGAAAGAGAACCGCGGTGCAAATGGTTTTGAAATCCTCCACTGATTGATCCTAGAAGCTCAGCTAGTTCCGGAGCCTTCCATGACTCCAATTCCAGAGGACTTTATATCGAAACACTCTTTGCTTATTTGACTACGCCTCAAAATTGCATGTATCCCTTCTCTGGAGGTTTTAACAGCTGGTGAGCTACCCTAGGTTCTGGTGGCACCCTCTGTAAGTGACCCTTGACCTTCCACTTCCCTGAACTGATGAAAATATAGCTGTGTTCGCTCAAATAAATATTTCTTAACTGCCTACTTTGAGGAAAATGCTGTGTGAAATGCTTGATGGATTTATTTATTCAACACCTGTTTATGAAGTGTTGATTATGTGTGAGACACTTTGTAGACATTGAGGATACAGTAGTGAAGTAACCAGACAAAAGCTCCCTCACGGAGCTTATTTTGTGGTGGGGGTGGGTGGCGGCGTGGGGGGGGGTTTCTGGCAATAAATAAGGTGAAAATATATGGCTTGACAGGTGGTGATAAGAGCTAGGGGTCAATGATGCCAGGATGGGGGAGGGGAGGCCTGCCACTTTAAATAAGACAGTAAGGAAAGGTCTTTGTGAAGGTGACATTTTAGCAGGGACTGGACGATGTCGCTGAGAGAGGATTGTTGGAGAGGGAATGAGGTAGAAACACAAGTGGTGGTAGCTGAAACCTCGTTTGCCCAAAATGGAGTTTATGGAGAGCGTCTGGAACAACAAGAGAAAAAAGGAGAGATGTAAGATCAGTGCGTTCACCCCAAGAACTTCATGGTCTCATTAGAGAGAGGTTTCTTAACAACAGACCAACACGTGGACTCAGGGAGAGGAGCATCACACACTGGGGACAGTTGGTGAGGGGGTAGGGGAGAGGCAGCGGGGGATGGGGAGGGAGGGGAGGGTGGGGAGGGATAACATGGGGAGAAATGCCAGATATAGTATGCACCTAAAGTAAAATAAATAAAAAAAAAAAGAGACAGAGCAGGGACCCCTCTTGGGAGCTGCAGTTCCCTCAAGCATGAAAGGAAAATCTTGAGTTCTTTCAAGGGGGATTCCAGGCACCCAGCTAGCCCTGAAGAGTAGATGAGCAACTTGACAAGCGAGAAGGTAACAGTAACTTAACACAGTAACGGAGGGAGTTAAAGTTGTGGCGTGTTTGGGTCTCTGTAGAAGCTAAAGACAACCTCTGAGCCTGTATCTGTGAGTTGTTTTTCAGAAACCCAGACCCCCATCAGATGGAGGGGCTCGGAGACCTCAGATAATGGGGAAACTCTAACCCCTGCTCTTTGTTCTAAATTTCCTCCTGAGGGTCCTGAAGGAAGTTATACCCACAGGCCGGAGCACAACCTTCTATTTTCCTGACCCCCGTTTTCAGACAAAGCTTCACCTCCTTATCCAATTGCAAATCCGAAACTCTTTGAATCCCCCTGTGACTTGTGGGCCCTTGCTTCACGACACCCCACTCTTTTAGGCCAAACTAATATAAAGCCTCAATGGATTAATCGGCACCTTTGCCCGTAACCTCTGTCTCTCCAAATTTAAAAACTCCTGCTGTAAACCGTGGAGAGGTCAGGCCCAGTTCTCCTTCCCTGGCATCCTGCACACACGCCTTCCTTTCTCCCACTGCAAACCACAGTACGGATGTGTGGCCTCGCTCCCCTGGGAGAGCAGACACCAGTTCAGTTCAGTAACAGAAATAGTTCATTAATGATGGATTCTGTCCGTGGTTCACACAACCAGCGAAGTCTGTGTTAAAATACTCAGTAGTATCTCTCTTAGCTCTTGCTGTGTAAATATGAATTCAATGACAGGTTGGTGTTGGTAATCCATAAAATTAAGGTGGATTTGCACACTCATCAACAGCACTCTCACCTAACACTCCGTCAGCATCGCTGTGCAGTTTACTGAGTGTAGGAAGAGGCATAGCTGTGAATGTGAACCTGAGTGGGGAGGTCCTGTGCTGTCACTTTTAAGGAAGGATTCGTGTAGGCCATCCTGGAACCCAGAGTGCCTGAGACGACCGCTGGGGAGGAGACTGCCTGGAGCCTGTGGCTGAGGGAGAATGAGCCCGGGCTTCTTACAGACGTGGGGGTAGAAAGGGGGACGAGGGAAGGAGTTTGGCCTTGATGTGCTGGTCCTCACCCTGGGCCGATGGCCGTGGATGCAGGGCGAGGGTGTGGGAGCGGCAACCCTACCTTACTGAAGGCCTCGGGAGCTCAGCAGTGTGGGGTTCCTAGGACTCAGCTCCCTGGGCCCTGCCCTCTTCTGCAATACAGACAGCAGCCACGTAAGGGGGCTTTGAGAGAAGAGACTTGTAGAAGGGCGAGTGTGCAGGGCGGAACACGGAGGGCATTGGTGAGACGTCCCAAGGCTTCCAGGAATAGCTGCACAGAGCACGGGGCTGCCGGGAGAGTCTGTGTCTGCGGCAGAAGCCAGCACCTGCGGGACAGGCCATGGCTGTGAGGGGGACGTTGGAGGTGCTCACAGCCTACTTAGCTCCAGAGCCAGCATCATAAGTGAATACGTGTTAGCACGTGGTCCAGCACTATGTGATTCCTAGTAAATCTTTACGGAATTGAAATCTATCTAGTCTCTCCAGAAATTAATTTGAAACACAAGATAGCAGAAGATACTTGTCAAAGGGAGACAGATGCTCAGTTCAGAGAAGGGAGAAACACAGAACCCACAGGAGGGCGAAGGTGTCACCCGTGAGGCCGGGCATGTGGCTGTGAGCAGCCCCGTGTTGCAGAGGTTTCACAGATCAGTGGTGGCTGTCTTCCTCTGGACTATAGAGAGCACACATCATGTAGGCCACAAAACCTATCATTCTCCACAGTAGAAAACTTTTATAGGCTGTTTTTATCTCTAGAAGCACTGGATTGCTTTGCAGTCCCCAGAAACATCTTTCCACCCACCCACACCCACGGAAGCACGAACAGCAGTAAAGTACCTTACACTTGGGACTGCACCGCGTATCTTCTTATATGGCAGTTATGATATATTAGCTCATTATGGGAGCAGAGATTTTTTTCTCTCTCTCCCTTCCCTTTGTAATTTTCAAAATAGCATGATCAACGCAATCCATCTCCTGGTTTCCTTTCTCTAGAGATTAAATAAATGAGGCTGAAAAATCTCTGAGGCTCTAATAACAATCACCAATTAATAGCTTATCACTTAGGAAGTGGCTCAAGGGTTAAAAGACGCAATGAAACCCCAGTGCAGAATGTGTAAACGAAGAGACTCCCTCATACATCCCCCGCTACCCAGCACAGGGGCCACTGCTCTGTTAGTGCATGGGGCTGGCGAACCAGGTGCCATCTGGAACAGGAGATGCAAAGCCACATCCCATTCCCTATCCCTATGGCCCAGGAGGGTGTGGGGTTTACTCACCGCCGGCGGCCGTCGTTTCTCCTAGAACGGGTTCTCTGCAAGCTGTGCAGAGAACAATCCTGTCCTCTAGTGGTCAGAGGTCAGAAGTGGAATCGAGAAGCTTGTTTTTCTTTTTTCTGATTTCCCAGAGCAATACGCCACTACCAAAGCAAAGGGAATAGATTGACACAGTTTACAAAATCCAGGCCAGAATCACCCTGGCTTTCCCTTGTCTGGGTAATGACAGCTGCAGGGTTGGATCCGATCTTCGGTGCAGTGAACCGTGTATTTAATCCATCCATAGTTCAGCTTTGTCAAGGGCAAATTCAGGGTATTTCTATCTTTATTAAATGTGTATGTAATTTGTCATCAGCTAACTGAGCAAACAGCATCTCCTTATCCACCTCATAGACTTATGCTGAGGATCAAGTAAAACCATAAAAACAATTTAACGGTGTAAAACTGAATACATGTATTATTACTGAGGGAAATGTACATTTATCTGGTATTTAAAACACTTCTTTAATTCACTTCTATGTTTTATGATTTTTACCTAGATATATAACATCACAATTTATATATATGCAATGAAAACATAATTTATATTCTATGTCATCATATTCTAGCCCTGTTGATAAGTCTCATCGTGAAGAAAATGCTTTATTCGTGACTTGAAACTTTGGACAAAATGTGCCTTCATCCTCTTATGATTCACCCACCGGGATTCTCTTCAAGGATGGTATAACCCACATTTCCAGAGCAGCCCCGCAGGACAGCTGCCTCTGCACAACCATTCCCATAGGTATGTGTGCATTTGGCACAGAACGCACAAAATGGGCAGTGTAGCCGCTAGGTTGGTGAAGGTAATGTTTACTACCAGATAACACCACCAATGTGCTTAAAATTGCTTTCAAGCTGTTCAAATATTGAGAAGGGGATTATCATGAATACCTAGATTGCGGAATTTTTTGTTGTATTAGCATAAAAATTGGATGGTGATACTTGGGTTCAAATTATATAACAGTGTAGTGATTTTTTTTTTACCTTGCAGGAAAAATAATCTCAGTGAAATATCAGATTCAGAAACAAAACAAGAGGAAACACCCTTTCCCATGCTTCAGTAGGGAAATGGGGTGCAAAGGGACATTTCCATACAGAAAACACCTGCTTAAACTGATTTTTAAGGGAGGTTCTTTTATAATGACCTTCAGGAGTTTGAGACCAGCCTGGCTAACATGCTGAAACCCTGTCTTTACTAAAAATACAAAACAAAATTGGCCGGGCATGGTGGTAGGTGTCTGTAATCCCAGCTACTCAGGAGGCTGAGGCATGAGAATCACTTGAAGCCAGGAGACGGAGGCTGCAGTGAGCCGAGATCAGGTCACTGCACTCCAGCCTGGGCGACAAAGTAAGACTCGGTCTCAAGAAAATAATAAATAAATTAATTAAATAACTAGATCATATCCAGCAAATGTTGACAACTATTTTACCTTTGTACTTACTCAGGAGTTCAAAATAACAGCAGAAGTAGGACTGCTCAGGCAACCACCAATGGGCCAGACAGAATTCAACTGTACAGGGCAGGGCTGGCACACCAACCCCTGCCCAGAGGACCCTTAAATATCAAGGCATGAGGACATTGGGGTGTCAGCATGCATGGGGCCAAACTGTGGAATTTCCTACAAGATCCGTCTTTCCTCCCCTTCCATAGTCTGATATTCTCTTTGTCAACCTGTTTTATTAGTTAGCTCAAGAAAAGGGAAACTTCTCAATTGCTGAAAAATCTTTCTCTAGTTCTTAAAATCATAAGGTTTGTGCCTTTAACATACATTTTTTTGTTTGTTGGTTTGTCGGCTTTTTGTGTGTGAAACGAAGTCTCACTCTGACTCCCAGGCTGGAGTGCCGTGGCGCGATCTCGGCTCACTGCAACCTCCACCTCCTGGGTTCAAGCAATCCTTCTGCCTCAGTCTCCCGAGTAGCTGGGATTACAGGTGCCTGTGATCACACCTGGCTAATTTTTTGTATTTTTGTAGAGACAGGGTTTCACCATGTTGGCCGGGATGGTCTCGAACTCCTGATCTCAAGCGATCCACCAGTCTTGGCTTGGTAAAGTGCTGGGATCACAGGTGCGAGCCACCGAGCCTGGCCAACATACATGTTTTATATATATTCCGACAGTTATCATTCAGCGTGTATTGTCACCGCGTTTAATGCATTAAAGTAAATCCCACTGCACCATGTGTGTGAACTGCTGTGGGCATTAACTGTTCAATACAGTTCTCGTACAATACTGTTCTGCTTTTTTTTTGTTTGGGACGGAGTCTCGCTCTGTTACCCAGGCTGGAGTGCAGTGGCGCAATCTTGGCTCACAGCAACCTCTGCCTCCCAGGTTCAAGTGATTCTCTTGCCTCAGCCTCTGGAGCAGCTGTGACTACAGGTACCCAACACCATGCACAGCTAATTTTTGTATTTTTAGTAGAGATGGGGTTTCACCATGTTGGCCAGGCTGGTCTCGAACTCCTGACCCTGTGATCCACCCACCTTGGCCTCCTAGAGTGCTGGGATTTCGGGGTTCTGCTTTTAAAGCTGTGGTCTGTGTGTGTTTGTGGGTACATTGTGCACGGCTTCTGAAATGATGCTCCAGAGGTGACGAAGGGGACAGTTGGGCTGGACTCTGCCCACCCTGGTTCCCCTGGGCACCCAGCTCTTGTCCTGGCTCTTGCTTCTGCTCTGCCCGTCTCACCAGATTCTGAGCCTGGGTTTGTTCACAGGCTGATCCTCCGACTCCCACGCCTGGCACTTGACATCTTCCACTAAAACTCTCATCTAAATTCAGCATGCTGCAGGCTCACCTTTCACGGAAGGACTAGACTTTGGTTTGTGAGTCCTGTTCTCTTGGGCGTTTGACTCCAGTGAGTCCTTGTTTGGGCTGCACCGTTCCCGTCTTGGCGCTGATGTAGTCGACCGCCCAGGCGAGGCCACACGAGGAGAGCTTTGGCAGCTGTGATGCCTCTCCGTTCCTTCCAGGCCAGTGTTGATATATGCCCCAGTGGTTCCAATAAATAAACTAATATCCAGATATCCACCCCTCACAGACAACAAATACAGAGATTAGCACAAATATTGAGAGGACAGGTGGGGTGCAGTGGCTCACGCCTATAATCCCAGCACTTTGGGAGGCTGAGGCGGGTGGATCTCTAGGTCAGGAGTTCAAGACCAGCCTGGCCAAGATGGTGAAACCCCGTCTCTACTAAAAGTACAAAAATCAGCCGGGCATGTTGGTGGCGCCTATAATCCCAGCTATTTGGGAGGCTGAGGCAGAGAATTGCTGGAACCCAGGAGGTGGAGGTTGCAGTGAGCCGAGATCGTGCCACTGCATTCCAGTCTGAGAGACACAACGAGACTCCATCTCAAAAACAAACAAAAAATCGAAAGAAAGAAAGAAAGAAAGAAAGAGAGAGAAAGAAAGAAAGAAAGAAAGAGAGAGAAAGAAAGAAAGAAAGAAGAAAGAAAGAAAGAAAAAGAAAAGAGAAAGAAAGAAAAAATATCGAGAGGACAAATGTGAAAGAAAGCAGGTTAGATATTGGCATCAAACTTTCTTAAGGAAAAAAATGCCGATTTTATTCTAACACAGTGGAGTTTCTATTATTAATGCTGCCCCTACAAGACCCGCTGACCTTGCAGACTGCTGGGTTCACCTGCAGGGTACAAACACACAGCTCGCTATGGCTAAGACCAGGTCGGCCTGCGGGACCTCATAAGAGAATTCCGATCCAGGCAAACCCTGCCAGGGATGGAACTCTTATCGGAGAATGAGGACTAGAAGCAGTGCTTTTCTGTGAATGCCTCATTACCATCTCAGTCTAGAAAAACTCTTACACAAAATTCAAGAAATTTAAGAAACGACTCAAATAATTCTGCCTCCGTATGCCCCGGCATGCTGCTTATTCAGATCCAGGTTCCCACAGCGCTTTTCCCACTCCTGGGATGGCATTCACGACTCCACTTTCTGACGTTTGTTTCTGTGCTTTTACTTCCCCAGGGCCGTGAGCAAGGGTAGGACAAGGACCGCACCTCATGCATCGCGGTATCCTCAGCTCTTCACAGAGTGATGTGCAAACAGTGGGCCCTTAAAAGATGCGCAGAGTTAACAAACAGTTTATTTCTGAGGCTTTTAGCAGCACCGAAGTTTGATCCCTTGCTATGTGAGAACTAAACTCCAGACCAGCAATGTGGGATCTTGAAACAAAGACAAGAAATTCTGCTTTCACTTCATATGTAGATAGCTTGATAAAGATTTCATTCTGCCGGGCGCGGTGGCTCACGCCTGTAATCTTAGCACTTTGGGAGGCTGAGGTGGGTGGATCACCTGAGGTCAGGAGTTCAAGACCAGCCGGGCCATCATGGTGAAACCCCATTAAAAAAAAAAAAAAAAAAAAAAAAAAAAAAAAGATTTCACTCCCACCTTCGTGAGGAGAAAAGGCCATGTGACCTTCACCTTGCTGACTTTTCTTAAGCACATTGGAAAGCTGAGTTTGCAAGGCAGCCAAGTGAAGCCGGTTCTGAGGAGTGACAGGTCCCTCGGGGAGAGCTGGGCAGCACAGACGGTGTCACCCTTGGCAGAGTGTGGGAGGAGGGTGGATGGAGCAGCCATAAAAGCAGGTTGGAAGAAAGCAGCCAGGATGTACCAAATTCTCTCTCTTTTTTTTTTTAAAGATAAAATCTCGCTCTTATCTCCCAGGCTGAGCACCAGGGATTACAGGTGCCTGCCACCATGCCCGGCTAATTTTTGTATTTTTAGTAGAGATGGGGTTTCCCCATGTTGACCAGGCTGGTCTCGAACCCCTGACTTCAGGTGATCTGTCAGCCTCAGCCTCCCGAAGTGCTGGGATTACAGGCATGAGCCACTGCGTCTGGCCGCAAATTCTTAAAGACTGAGTGTGGGCTAGTGCGCTGGATGGTTGAAAAAGTCCGAGGGGCCTGAGACACAAGGAGAACCTGCATTCACCCGGTGTTAGCTCTTCCCACCATCTCCCCCGTGTCCTCCTAAGGAAGATCTGGGCAGGGCAGGACCCTCTGATACAAGCGCTGCTTCTGTGGGAGGGAAAGCAGCAACAGCTGATTGCCCTTGGGGGAAGAGCAGGAAGCTACTCAGGTGTGAGATCCTGTGACGGCTGCAGACTGGCGGTGGTTTCCTCGGGGAAGGCAGCTGGGAAGCTTTGCAGGCAAGAGGAGCCGCTGCTGGGAAAAGTGACACCACTGGTGTGTCTTTGTGGAAAGCTCACTATCACCACCTGCCTCTCAGCCTTGCGACCCCAGAGAACAGCCCTGGGACCCCAGAGAACAGGCAAAGTGCTTGGGCAGAGCTGTCTAGAAGAATCTAGTGCTTCTGTCGCCAGGTACGTGAAAATAGCTCCCCACAAGGTCCACTGCCTTGTGCTGTTCATTTTCAATTAGCAATCATCGCGCCTCGGATAAACCTCACGGGCTATGATACTGCTACTGCGCAAAGCTATGCTGTTCATTTTCTCCACCTAAGACTCACAAAGCGGGGCCGGGGGCAGTCAGGCCTTAGCCGCAAGGAGTCTGGGAAGTGTAGTTTTCATCCATCTTTCTTCCTTCCTTTCCCTTCTCCCTCCCTCCCTTCCTTCCTCCCTCCCTCCCTTCCTTCTCTTTCATCTTTCTTGTCCTTTCTTTCTTCTCTGCCTCTGCGTTCAAACAGGCATTCTAGCTGTAGTTCAGAAAGTGATTCCATAAATGGGTTGGAATGGGAGTTGAAAAGCCAGTCCGTAATTTCTGCTGCACCTCCCATCCCACTAAACACCATGACGTCAGAGACCCTGTTTATTTCCTTCACAGTGCCAGAGCGCTTACAACAAAACAAAACACACATAATGGTGATTTATTTTTACTTATTTCATGTCTTCCTCTGCCCCATTCGTTTATAAGTTCCACTCATGCCTCGTGTAAACAAAAAGCAAAATCCTAAGCCCTCAACCCACTGAATGTGCCCCCTCTGAGCCAAGGGGACCTTAAATGATACGGTTTGGATATGTGTCCACTCCAGATCTCATGTTGATGTGATCCCCAGTGTTGGAGGTGGGGCCTGGTGAGAGGGGCTTGGGTCATGGGGGTGGATTTCTCATGAATGGCTTGGGGCCATCCTCATGGTAATGAGTGAGTTCTTGCTGTATCAGTTCATAGGGGAGCTGGTTGTCTAAAATAACCTGGCACCTCTGTGATCACCAGATACATTCTCCTTGCCTGCTACACAGACAAAATCAATCCACTGAGGCCATAGCACTGTGGTAGGGAAAGAGTTTAAGTGACGTGAAGCTGGCCCACATGGGAGAACTGGAGCTATCAATCAAATCGGTCTCTCTGAAGGCTCAGAAGTTAGAGTCTTTATGACAATTTGGTGGCCGGGGGCTAGGGAATGAGATCACAGGGTGTGGAAACAAGCCCTATGCTCTGGGTCAGCTACTGGGTGAGGCCACCAGATCAGGCGAGTCAGGAGTCCAGGCGGGGCCTGTCTGAAACACACCTCAAAAAACCCGTCTCAGGTCCTACAGTAGTCATGTCATCTCCAGGAGCAATTGAGAAGTCTCAAATCTTGTGACCCCTGGCCACATGATCCCAGAGCAGTAAGGGATCATAGGAACTGCGCCTGTCTCTTAGCAGGTTCAGGCCCCTCCCATAAACCTAACTATGAGGTATTTCATTGGTTCTACAAAGATGGCTTAGTTTTGGGAAGGGTTATTATCATCCTTGCCTTAAGGTTAAATGATAAATTCGTCCCAAGGTTAGCTTGGCCTGCATCCAGGAATGGCCAAGGACAGCTTGGAGGTCAGAAGCCAGATAGAGTCATCTATGTCAGATTTCTCTCCCCGTCGTCATCTTTGCAAAGGCGATTTTACCTCCCGCTCTTTCTCTTGCTCCCTCTCTTGCCATGTGATACGCCTGCTCCCTCTGAGTCTTCCACCACAATTGGAAGCTTCCTGAGGCCTCACAAGAGGCAGATACTGGTAACACACTTTCTATACAGCCTACAGAACTGTAAGCCAAAATAAAATTTTCTTTATAAATTATCCAGCCCCATGGCCAGACGTGGTGGCTCACACCTGTAATCCCAGCACTTTGGGAGGCCAAGGTGAGCAGATCACCTGAGGTCAGGAGTTCGAGACCAGCCTGGTCAACATGGTGAAACCCCGTCTCTACTAAAAATGCAAAAATTAGCCCGGTGTGGTGGTGGGCACCTGTAGTCCCAACTACTCAGGAGGCTGAGGCAGGAGAATCGCTTGAACCCGGGAGGCAGGGGGTGCAGTGAGCCGAGATTATGCCACTGCACTCCAGCCTGGGTGACAGAGCGAGATTCTGTCTCAAAAAGAAACCAAAATAAATAAATAAATAATCTAGTCTCAGGTATCCCTTTATAGCAACACAAACAACAACAGCAACTATTACTGATACACCAGAGAAGGCTTTCTGGTGGGGAACAGAATTCCCCACCACAATGGGAAGAGATGTCAGACACGCCTCACTATGCCTCCTCCCTTCGGAGTTTAGACACAACTGACCAGCATTAACCTCAAAACAGAGACCATAACACTGACCAGGCAGACTCCATGGCAACCAGATAACCAGTCCCAACCCGACTGGTGTAACGTCATGTGGCAGACAGCGCCCTCCGAAGGACATCAAATGTATTTCACCTTAAAATATATTTCTTGGACATATTTTGAAATGGCCCTGCAAAGCCATCTTTCATGGGAATTTGTATCTGTGGAGAATCTTCATTCATGCAGGCAGGCCCTTCCAGATCTAGGAGAGATTAACTAAGAGTCTGACACCTGTTAAGGTCTAAAGAGAGACATTTGCCATCTCTTCCCTCTGAAAGGTGCTACCTGGAGGCTTCTTCTATGAAACAAGGACCTCAGTTTCCACCACCCCCACTTATCTTACTCAAGCATTTTTTTCTACCAACTTCAAGTCTTTAGACAAAGCTTAACTCTTTCAACCAAATGCCAATCAGAAAATCATTGAATCTATCTATGACTTATGAGCCCCACACTTCTCATCTTTGAGATATCCCACCTTTCCAGGCAGAACTGATGTACACCTTACATGTATTGATTTATGGCTTTGCCTATAACTTCTTTCTCCCTAAAATCTATGAAACTGTAACCCGACCACCTGGGACAGGCTCTATCAGGACCCCTTGAGACCGCTCTCTGAGTCACAGCCACTCATATTGGTGCAGAATAAACCTCTTTAGCTATTTTACAGACTTTCGTTTTGCCAGTGACATTCAGCACTTCACACTTTGTCCGCCTTGTTCTTAGGGTGTCCTCTCTGTAAGCCACAGTGTTTAGCACATGGTTGGCACTTGGTAAATATTGCTGAATAAATGATCAGGCCCTTTAAGAGCTACATAAGAACAAAACAACACAAAAGACTGCCCTTTCTATGGAAAAATAAATACTTAGGTGGACAGACACGTTTATACTCACCTTCCTGAATTTCCTAAAAGGAAATGCGGGGAGGGGTGAGATGAAGTCTGCTCTAGTTAACTTGCTTGGAAGCAGCACTTTTGATCATGGAACTATCACAATGTATGTGACCCTCCAAAAAAAATAAAGAAGAGGGGAAATATTTCCAATGTTCCAGATTCCCTCTGCAGGTCTGAAACGTGTGTCACCAGCAGGTCACCCTGGGAGGGGCGCCCACAGTAAGCCCATGTTTGACGGTGCCTGGAAGCCCTGCAGCGTCCCCATTAGAGCTGGCACACATTTCTGCAGCCTGCACCAGCTGCTTTTCAAACAGATTCACTGGCAACAGAAAAGGAAGAAAAAAAAAACCCCAGGGTCTTAGGGTACATTTTTTTCATTCTCTTTCTACAGCTAAAGGGAAGCTGGAAGCTTGAGAAGGATTCACAGTAGCTGAATAATAGCCAGAAAGGGAGATTAGCAAGAAACACCATGAGAGCTGGGAGATTTTTCTTGGGTTTAGCACGAGAAGAATGCAGTGCTCTGTGCATTTGACTAGCTCATTCTGTTGGTGCCCCCCGCCCCGTCCCTTGGCTCCAGAGCCCCTGTGCGCCTTCCCTCTTCCTTTGCCAGGAAGGGATTGACATAGGGTCAGTTGTGAAGACGCTGTCTCCCAGCCCCACCCTAAAAGGTCACAGCGGGAGGCCGGTGCAGGCTGCCTCTCAGACTGCCAGCGGGGAACAAAGACGGCTGCTGAGCTCTTCTGGTTACCCAGGGAGAACAGTAAATCCCCTGGTGCCGCAGAGAGACCTGGACTTGGCGTGAAGACATGCTCCTTCCAAGTGACTAATTGTCAGATTTTCATATTTCATAAGACATGCCAGCAATGAACAAGCAAGCAAATGGACAGCAAATTAAGAAAATTGCTCTAATTTATTGGTGACAATCAGCTTTCATTTCCCTTTTTTCCATGGAACTTCTTCCTAATGACCTCCCCTCCCACAGCTGCGTCATTTGGATAGCCTCACATCCCTCAGACACTTTTTTTTTAACAAAATATGAGGCTATTCATGAAGGAGGAAGGGGAGGAAAGAGAGCTCCTTATGCTCACCTCCTTTCATATTGCAGACGGTTCATGAGCACAGTGTCTTTTGAAATGTAATTTAAAGCGTATTTCCATTTCCCGCAAACCTTCTTGCTCTGGGCATCCCAGTCATTGAAGCTGTGGGTTTCAGTGCTGCAAGAGTAAAAGGGTTCGGGAAATGTGGCTGCAAAATATATTGATTACTTCAAGCTGAAGGCACTGGGGGAGCAGCAAACGCAGGGAGGGGCTTTCTCTGAACCTCCCTATCTGCCTAAAAACCCAACTCTCCAACAGGAGCTCAATTGTCAGGCATCTCCTCCTCGGGAATCTCATCAACTGGGAGGATTAACCAGGAGACACTTGGGGTCCACAGAGTGCCGAGGCAGACACAGTCACAGACATCACCCGCTCACCTTTCCCCCAGGTCATTCACTCTCCCCAAGCTTCCTACACAGTGCCTCTTCCCTGGGAAGAGGGTGTGTGGCTTTCTAGACCTCACTAGATTTTGGGTTCTCACTTTTCTTCCCTGGGAAAAGGGTGTGTGTGTTTCCAGACCTCACTCGGTTTGGGGTTCTCTCCTTTCTTCCCCAGGAAGAGGGTATGTGGGTTTCCAGACCTCACTTGGTTTGGGGTTCTCTCCTTTCTTCCCCGGGAAGAGGGTATGTGGCTTCTAGACCTCACTTTTCTTTCCTGGGCTGCCCCTGTGCGTGTAATACATGTGTTTGCCTTCTCCCCCACTAATCTGCCTAGTGTCTGCTTATTTCCTAGACTCAATTATCAAACCTTCAGAGCGCGGGGGGAGTGCCTTCCCTCCCCTGAAAGGGAAAGTGGATTCCTGCTCTTCCAGTTTGCAGTGACAGGCTTGGATGATCAAACCTGAGTTCTGATGCTATCTGCAGCAAGACAGTAAGCCCATAGGCCAGACTTCGGAGAGACGAAGAGAGCAAGAAAAAGCGGCAGAATAAGAGTGAGCAAAAGTGAAGACAGAGAGAATTTTAGGAATCTCTTAAGCATATGCAGAACCCGGGCTGGATGTCTGGGGTCACAGGATTGGTCCAGGATGGGAGGCGGGCTGCTTTTGTGCCTGGAGTGCGTGGCCGGGAGACCTCTCGCTGCTACAGAACAGGAGGATGCGACGGACAAGAGGGGAGCACACTGCTGTTCTGTTCCCTTTGTGTTGAGAGATGGTGGAAAGAGGAGAGAGAGGTGACCTGGGCAATGAACTTTGAGGAAACTGAGTATTTACTGAAGGAGAGATTTTATTGCATTTTAGATTTTGGGGTACATGTGAAGAACATGCAAGATTGTTGCATAGGTACACACATGGCAGTGTGATTTGCTGCCTTCCTCCCCATCACCTGTATCTGGCGTTTCTCCCCATGCTCTCTCTCCCCAACTCCCCACCCCCTGCTGTCCCTCCCCTATTTCCCCCCGACAGACCCCAAGTTCTGGGCAATACATACGCAGAACATGCAGTTTTGTTACAGAGGTATACATGTGCCATGGTGGTTTGCTACATCCATCACCCCATCATCTGTATTAGATATTTCTCCTAATGCTATCCCTCCCACATTCCCCTACCCCCTGCTATCCCTCTCTTAGCCCCCTACCCTCTGACAGGCCCTGGTGTGTGATGCTCCCCTCCCTGTGTCCATGTGTTCTCGTTGTTCAGCACCCACTTATGAGTGAGAACACGTGGTGTCTGGTTTCCTGTTCTTGTGTCATTTTGCTGAGGATTATGGTTTCCAGCTTTATCCATGTCCCTGCAAAATATATGAACTCATCCTTTTTTATGGCTGCATAGTATTCCATGGTGTATACGTGCCACATTTTCTTTATACAGTCTGTCACTGAAGGACATTTTGGTTGGTTCCATGTCTTTGCTATTGTAAACAGTGCCACAATGAACATATGTGTGCATGTGTCTTTATAACAGAATGATTTATAATCCTTTGGGTGTAGTAATGGGATTGCTGGGCCAAATGGTATTTCCATTTCTTGCTCCTTTAGGAATCGCCACACTGTCTTCCACAATGGTTGAATTAATTTACACTCCCACCAACAGTGTAAAAGCTTGTATTTCTCCATATCCCCTCCAGCATCTGTTGTCAAAGGAGACACTTTAAATTAATAAATTGGTTTGAAGGAAATCTTGATTCACAGTCCTGCCCAATTCTTGACACTGGCAGGTTCATACTCAGGAGCGGGATATGATCATTTGTAGAGAAACTGAGAAGTCACATGTATTTCATCCATTAGACTGTGAAGCTAGTGAGACTGCTGCCCAGCTGCAGTTCAAGTTAGCCAGTGTCTGCAGGTCTATTTTACTGATGGGATAGCGCTGAAGGAGGCAAAAGGAGATTGTAAAATGACACTAGATCATGGTGGTAATCTTATTATCCACAAAAAGAGTCCAACTCTATAACATGTTTGAAAAGAGTTATTCTGAGCCAGATAGGAGTGACCACGGCCCCAGGAACAGTCTCACGAGGTCCTAAGGACATGGGCCTAAGGTAGTCGGGCTGCAGCTCAGCTTCATACATTTCAGGGAGACACGAGACATCAACTAATACATGTCAGGTGTACGTTGGTTCAGTGAAGAAAGGCAGAACGACTCAAATGGGCAGGGGGGGAAGAAGTGGGCTCCAAGATTTTCTGATTGGCAATTGGTTGAAGGAGCTCAGTTATTATCTAAAGAGCTGGAATCAGTAGATGGGAGTGTCTGGGTTAAGATGGGGGTTGTAGAGACCAGGCTTCTTATTACACAGAGGAGGCCTCCAGGTGGCAGGCTTCAGAGACAACGGATCATAAAGGTTTGTTATCAGACTTAAAAAGGTGCCAGACTCTTACTTAATTCTCTCCTGGATCAGGGAAAAGATGTGGAAAGGAAGGGGATTCTCTACAGAATATAGATGTTCTCCACAAGAGACAGCTTTACAGGACCATTCCAAAATATGTCAAAGAAATCTATTTTGGGGAGAAATACTTCCGTTTCTTTCAGGACCTGCTATCTGTCATGTTGGTATCTTATTGCTAGAAAGTGTCTGTTTTGTCAGTTGTAAGGTCTCTGTTTTCACGTGAATGCTGGTCAGCTGTGCCTGGATGCCAACGGGAGGAGGGTATGAGGAAACATATCCAAACACCCCTTCCCATCATGGCCTGAGCTAGTTTATCAGGTTAACTTTGGGATGCCCTTGGCCAAGAGGATGGGTCCGTTCAGTTGGTCAAGGGGCTTAGAATTTTATTTTTGGTTTACAATGTCCTTTCTCAAGAGGATCCTTCCTGTTTGATCTTCATGCCATTGTTGCAAGGCTCTGAGGTGGTAAAAAAAAAATGACAGTGGGCACATGAGTGTCTCCCTGGCCTCCCAAGGAGGGGCAGAGTATTGTGTCTGCCATGATAAAGATTGTGACCAATCCTGCCAAGTTCAGTTCAGTTCAGCATCTTGACTTATTTTCAGCAGCGATCTGAAATGGCTTCACCTTGGAAGAACGGCAGGTGACTTCTGGTTTCTGTCCTCAGAACCCACAGGCTTCTATTAGCTGTTAGAAGAATCTGCACTCATTTCATAACTGACTTCTTTGCTGTGAATTGCAGACTACTATAAAGACCAAAAGGTACTTAAGGAAATAAGAACAGGAAATTTAAAAAGGTGATTAACATGATCCGAGGGAAACTGGGCCAACTAAAAACAAAGGCACTTGCTCTCACTCTCTCTCTCTCTCTCTCTCTCTCTCTCTATATATATATATATATATATATATATATATATTTTTTTTTTTTTTTGAGATAGACTCTTGTTCCATCACCCAGGCTGGAGTACATTGGTACAATCTCGGCTCACTACAAGCTCCAGCCCCTAGGTTCAAGTGATTCTCTTACCTCAGCCTCCCAAGTAGCTGGGATTACAGATGCCCGCAACCACGCTTGGCTAATTATTTTGTATTTTTAGTAGACATGGGTTTTCACCATGTTGGCCAGGCTGGTCTTGAACTCCTGACCTCAGGTGATCCACCCACCTCGGCCTCCCAAAGTTCTGGGGTTACAGGCCTGAGCCACCATGCCCAGCCCTGCTCTGGCACACTCTAAAGAACATTAACAAATGGTAAAGAAAGCAGAGGAAATTGTTTTCACTTGAACAAGCAAAGAAAATAAAAACATTTGTCATGTTTAGAAAACAAATGTTATTTCATTTATGAAAAGAGCATGTCAGTACATACAAAGGTTATTATTTACTCAAGGTACAGATCATGCCTGATGCATGCATCAGGATACAGCTCACACCTGATATATGCATGGATTCCCAATCCCTCAGGATGCAGCTCACACCTGATATACGCATGGATTCCCAATCCCTCAGAGTACAGATCATGCCTGATACACACAGAAATTCCTAATTCCTCCGGGTACAGATCACACCTGATACACACATGGATCCCCAGTCCCTTAGGATACAGATCACACCTGATACACACATGGATCCCCAGTCCCTCAGAGTACAGATCACACCTGATACACACATAGATCCCCAGTCCCTCAGGATACAGATCACACCTGATACACACATAGATCCCCAGTCCCTCAGGATACAGATCACACCTGATACACACATGGATCCCCAGTCCCTCAGAGTACAGATCACACCTGATACACGTATGGATCCCCAATCCCTGAGGGTACAGATCACACCTGATATACACATGGATCCCCAATCCCTCAGGGTACAGATCATGCCTGATACACACATGGATCCCCAGTCCCTCAGGATACAGATCACACCTGATACACACA
>PVKV010003276.1:0-96549 GCA_004027835.1 Alouatta palliata
TCCAGACCACACTCCCACCCCAAGCTCTGTAAGGCCTGATGGCTAAGGTTTGCCTGGCTTCCAGTAAAGGCAGAGAGGCCTATTTCCACAATACACCTATTTCCACAAATGTGTCCTTAAAATAAATCCTCCATTACTTGATATATGATGAAGGATCAAGTAATCAATATATAATTATTTGATATATTTTTCTTGAAAGAGAAACTTGAGTAGGTTTGTCTTTCTTTCTTTTCTTTCTTTCTTTCTTTTTTTTTTTTATGGAATCATGCTCTGTCACCCAGGCTGGAATACAGTGGTATGATCTTGGCTCACTACAACCTCCATCTCCCGGGTTCAAGTGATTCTCCTGCGTCAGCCTTCCAAGTAGCTGGGACTAGAAGGCCACGCCACTATGCCCAGCTAATTTTTGTATTTTTAGTAGAGAAAGGGTTTCACCATATTGGTCAGGCTGGTCTCAAACTCCTGACCTTAGGTAATCCACCTGTCTCGGCCTCCAAAAGTGCTGGGATTACAGGCATGAGCCACTGCACCTGGCCAGGTTTCTCTTTCCGCAAAGGGCTTTGGTATAAGGTATGACTTTGTGTTTAACTACTGAGGCTGTTAAACTCCTTAGGTTTTTCTTTCTCACAACCAAAGAAGTTTAATGGCCTCAGTAATTAAGCACAAAGTAATACCTTACATCAAAGTCCTTTGCAACATCACGGTTTTAGCTATATTTAGGGTCAAATTTGTGTCTCCAAAATACGTCTCTGATATACTTAGATTATGAAGTAAGGAGACTGTTGCTGGGATATCAGCTCTATCTCCCAACCCACATCAGCTTTTTCTATATTGGTGAGTTTCTAATAATACAGTATCTTATATCTGCAAAACTCCCTTGCTTTTCTGAATGACTGAGCTTATTAAAACCCCAAGGACAAGTGGTGTTAAGGAACTCACTCTGGAGGTGTGCTTGCCATCTGGATTGTTTTGCTCAGGTCTTTGCACCAACATCCTTGGGAAAAAATGAGAGTCAGCACTGAACTTCTATTGATTGAAAATTACTCAGCAGCTTTAATCACTTATCCAAAGACGGAAGCTTTTGGAACAAAACCAATGAAATCTAAGGCATTGTCAGAAATGGAAGATCCTGGGGACTCAATTCCTTCATTTCACGGATGGGACACTGATGTCCTGCTCTGAGTGTCCTACCCAGGTCACACATGCAGAAGTTGGGAGTTTTGGGGCTGTCGTAGAAATGTTATAACATCATCCCACCTGGCTTTCTCCATTAACATCTGCTCATCTCCACCCTTAGGGGGCCATGGAGCTGGCTGAACAATACCAGACAGTACGTGGAGAATCTTGCATTGTGTTCACTACCTCGCTACTTTTTATTCAGAATGATTCCAGAAAATAAATGTGACCATCTGGTCTCAGAGAAAATTTCAGTGAGGTCCCAAATGTCTTCAGTACCCAGATGTATCCTTATAACTGTATTGAAAGTACATTGAAGAACTAGTTATTGATCATGTTTTGTGATGTAGTTCCCAAGCCTGGCACCACTGTTTCCTTCCTTCAAGGAGTTAACAGTTTTATGAAGGGAAACAGGCGTGGAAATGAACAGTCTCAGCTGAAGCAGGTAAATGAATAGTAGAAATCCATCCAAAGTCTGCAAGTACACAAAGTCACTTCCACCTTGCTGCTCTTCATCAAAGCCAGTAGGCTGAACTGCGTTTCCATTTTCTCTAATAAAACATAGAACAGCCCCAACTCGTTAGTTATAAAGCGTAACATTCTTGGTTAATGTTTATCAAATTTGGCACTGGGAACATCCAAAGATACTGGTCAGTGTGCCCTCGGGAAAATAACAGTTATCCTAAGCAATGCAGGCAAGAGTCAATGCTAAAGTAGTTATTCAGCCATGTGGAAAACAGCGTGTACATAATCATGTGGGAAAGTCATGGAATGAAAGTTAACATCTTTTTTTTTCAAGGCCTCCAAGAAAAGATGGCAGCTCTGGTAGGAAAGATGTGGCAGATGTCAGCTACCAGATGGCAAGAAGGAGGCAGTTCCGGACACAGGCTTGAAACAGAGAAGTTAGTGTGGGAAAGTGAGAGCAAACTGACCCCACCATGCAGAGAGAGTGGGCAAGGCGTGAGTAAAGACAAGGAACAAGAGAAAGAATGAGAGGAAATGCTGTTTGGTGGGTGGAATTTGTGTTTTGCATGTAAAAGTGTTGTTTTGAAGAGGGCAGAAGATAACCATGTTGTCTAGAACAAGATAGTCTTTGCCCATCAGGGGACCAGTCACTCTTCATCAGTTCTTGGACTGATATTGCTCTTCTTGTGGCAAATGCCATCTAGAAGTTCCGTGTCTTCACAGAACAGAAAGTCCTGCAGATCTTGATAATTCAGCCACTCATCAGCAGGCTCGTGAATGCTTTCTCAGAGTGCTGTTCTTGGAATGAAAGCAACAACTTTCGTGCCCTGAGTAAGACCAAACAATGTCCCATAACTCCATCATTGATTCTCTGTGCTACACACATGCTGCAGATACTTAACATGAATTAACACCTTGGGCAGCAAACAGTGATGCTTATCAGATACCGCAGAGATGGCTGGTTTCTAACCACTTCCCTACATATGTCCTTTAGCAACATAAAGCTAGGAGCCAGGGACCAGGTAATACAGATTGTTTGGGGAAGTTAATTTGTTACTAAAATAGAGATGACCGTAAGTGGAATCTTCAGAACAGCACTGAGATAGGAAAAGATCTAGAACCTAATTTATGGACACCCATGACATGGGAGGGGACAGGACGAAGCTGGTGCTAACATCAGAGCAGAGATAGTCACACTAGGTAAGCAATCATCCACAGAAGCAGTGACAAGCAAGATTCGGCTGAGACTTAGGCGCTACCCAAAGGCATCTGCGTGTGCCAGGAAAGGGAGAAATGGGGTGGTAGAACTTCTTCAGGCTCTGAATCCTCACTTCTGCTTCAGCCAGAAATGCTATGGTTTTGCCTATTTCACATAATGGGTTTCCATAGGTGATTTCAAGTAATGAGTGAGTTCCGAATGTTTGAAAAGCACGTATGTACAGACACATGTTTTTCATATTGCGTTACACCCAAATCCGATTCCTTTATCTTCTGGCTGTATAATCTAGAGCTGATGCATTGCCTAGGCCAGGCATTCAAGGCCCTTCATATTCTGGCTTAACCTTTTCTCAGCCTTTTTTCTATAGCTTCTGTCCATGCTCCTTACTGACCAGCCAGGCTGAACTAACAACTCACACCATGCCATGACCTGTGATGGTACCTGTGTTTAAAGTAAACTTTCTCTTCCTTTTTTTCCACAGGACAAGTCATGCTTCCAGGCTCAGCTCAAAGGTGGTTTTCCCTAAACTAAACTCCTATAGGGAATTCCTCCGCTTTGATAACACTCGGCATCTTTTCTTAAAATAGCGCTTATTTAGTTATAACTACTGGAAATGTCCATCTTCCATTGGACTGTGAGCCCTCTGTAGCCAGGAACGGTGTTGTATACATTGCCATATTGCTGAAGGCTTGTAGTTGCCTGGCCCCTTCTAAGTTGGAGAGTAAACTTGAAACTTTCTCATGAAAACGGCAGTGACCAGTAGTGCCCACCAGATGGCAGTGTGTGGACATTTTTGCTTACCAATCAGGAGCGAGGGGAAAGGTTTTATAGCAACTTGTCTTTCATCTTTGTCCTTGCAGACAAACAAATCCTACCAACACCAAGAGTTTTGACTGGGCAGCAGAATTCTCACCTGCGAATCAGAACCTTAGGCAGCCTTCTATTCCCTACATGCTACTAGTTTTAGAAAACATTTCTCTCGAAAATTGAGAAAGGATTATGCTGTTCTGTGTTCCAAGACAGAGAAACTTGGATTTGCATTTTATCTTCACAAGTGCAAGGTGATCATCTTTTCAGCACATAGGAAAGAATGACCATCCACATCCACTGATTGCTGGCGTCTGCTGAAGTTCCTTCACCTCCTGCCCACCCCCATCTGCCAGACTCAAGCAGCAAATAAAAGTCAGCCACGCATTCCATGCTTGTTTTTAAAGTCAGTATCTTCCCTGAGTTTCACTGGACAGCACTGTGCTTTTCAGGCCGGAGACTTCCAGGCCACTTTTTCCTCTCTTTCACGCTGGAACTTAGAGGTAGGCCCTAGCCTCCTTACCTGTGGACCTGGGCTGGTCTTTAGAACTTCTAAGAAGCAAAGGGGTTCCCAAATGGAAGACATCCCAGTCCAAAGGAAAAACAAAAAAGAAACATCACAACGGGTCTCCCCCAGACTACACAAAACATTCAAAGGCAAGAAGAGTCTAAATTTCCACTTTTTTCCTGCCTCTGCCATGGCTATTTTGTAATTTCCTCTGCTCTCTAACCAAATGTTATGTCTGCTGCTGCAGCAGTGCTACATGTAGAGAGCAGGGAGGGGTGGCTGCCATACCCACCTGCATCCAAGATGCTCCAGCTCCTCTAAGCTTGTCCTACCCCTACGGATTTTTTCTTTCTCCACTGCTAGAGCAGAGGTTATATTAGAATGTCGGAAGATTCTGGAGAGGTCAACTTCTTTTAACCAAGCAAGTCTCTTTTAATTCAAAGGGAATCTCAAGGGTCTGCCCTGGAGATGGGATCACTGGGTAACTCTTCCCTCTTCCTCCTTCTGTGGACAGTATAGTGGTTAAGACTCAGGCTCTGGAGTCAAATAGACCTGGGTTCAAATCCCAGCTGTGTCACTCCCTGACTCTATGGCTTTAGGTGAGTTACTTAACCTCTCCAAATCTTTAATTCTTCATCAATAAATGGAGAAAATGCATGCAGACTCAAGGAGGATGCTGTGTAGATTAAAAGATAAGGCAGGGAAAGTGTCTAGTACAGTACTTGTATGTCGTGTACTAAATAATGGCATTAGCATTTGCAGAAGTCCTCTGGAAAAGGCACAGCTCTCTAGAGATGATTCTAGGTGCTACATTGAGCCCAGCTTTAAAAGTATCTAAGAACCAAATACGTCTTCATAAATCATGCCAAAACTCATATTTTAAATGAGATGCATATTGCTTTCATCTAAGTTTTTTTTTTTTATTAGGTTTCATTTAGTATGTAAACTATGGATGGCGCAGGGTAAGCAGTGAAGATACAAGAATATATGAAACATGGTCTCTGCCCTCAAGGAACTCGCAGGGTGTTGAGAAGATGCATCCAAGGCAATTATAATATAGTGGGATCAGTGCTCTAACAGGGGTATGTACAAGATACAACAGACAGAGAGAGGGAAGGCATCTGAGTCCCTGACACTCCGTATAGGACATTGCAGGTCCTCACCTTCCTGGCAAACTCTACTCCCAGAAACATTTGTCTTTTTGAGAATCCATTATGATGTCTCATACATCTAGCCATGATACTGGCTACTCTTTTTAAATGGAATATCTGCCTGGAAAACTCCTACTAATTGTCTAAGTCTTCTTCAGTTTCCTCAAAGAGACTTAGGGGCACCTTTTCTTCCTAACTATGACCTAGTTGAAGGTTGAGGTCATATCTTTATCCTTTGGCCACTAGCATTTAACTCTCTGCCCAATACGAAACTGACATTTAGTAAAATCAATGCATAAACAAAGCCTTAATACACTCATCATTCAACCAACGCTGCCTGGCATTTCAGTACAAGGAAAACCAGCTGACATGAGGAAGGGTATCCTGTCCTGCAAGTCACACAGATCCATTACAGTAAAGCTCTTGACTACTACAGGGAAATTTTTTAATATTATCAAAATTTCCTCTCTTTAACTACCACCAATTTTAGCTTGGCTTTGCTCTTAGAAAAATGCAAGTAAAGATACCCATATTCTCTTCAATATAGCAGCCCTTTATATACATGAAGATATCAGACACATATAATATCAATGTAAAATCTACCCTTTTCTCTTTTTTTTTTTTTTTGAAACAGCCTGTTGCCCAGGCTGAAGTGCAGTGGCATGATCTCAGCTCACTGCAACTTCCACTTGCCGGATTCAAGCAATTCTCCTGCCTCAGCCTCCCGAGTAGCTGGGACTACAGGTGCGTGCCACCATGCTTGGCTAATTTTTTTGTAGTTTTAGTAGAGACAGGGTTTCACCATGCTGACCAGGCTGGTCTGGAACTCCTGATCTCCTGCCTGCCTTAGCCTTCCAAAGTGCTGGGCTTACAGGCATAAGCCACTGCACACAGTGATCCTCCTTTGTTACTTCTCAAGCACACATAGCTGATTAAGTCATCATTAACATACCTTCTTAAGTGTTTGACATGTGTTAAGTACTTCTTAGCAGCTTGAGTGTCATAAATGTGGTTCTGATACCTCCAATACCATCTCCATACATATCTCTTAAGTTCAGATTTGCTTCATGGCATTAATTTCAGTCCTGTGTTCTAAAAGTTCTAGATTATTTTAGATATTAATGTGTTATTATTAATAATATTGTTATTTCTATTAATTTATTAAAAACATGTACCAAACATGATACTAGGTGTTGACACACTTCTTTTTTCATTCTCTTGCAGATCTGAATGACAAACAACCCTATTTCTACTTTATAGGTGATGGAACTGAACTCTTTGAAACAGCCTCTGTTCAATGTTACTTTGCTGTCAAGGGGTCAGAGACAAGTGTCAAGGTTAGCCCATTCTCTCTCCAATGCCATAACTCTTTCTCCTTATGATATTATGCCATCTCTCTGCGTTAGTCTATGGTGTTTGATTTTTGTTTTAGTTTAGTGTCATTTTTTTTTTATATCTGGGCATTCCCTCTTCCAGATCCAAGTAATTAACAAAAAGTATGGAACAAAATAAAAGGCGTCTAGTCCTCACCAAAAACCTCCTTCTAGCTTACACGGAACAGTTAGCAATGCTCAAGAGTCATTTTTGTCCACCCACCCATGAAACCAGTGTGTAAGACATGACCCTGTCCATATTTCACCTGCTTATGTGCGACCACATCACAAGAGGCTGTGTTAAGTCCACTGCTAAAACTTCCTCATCCTGCTGATTTAGCAATTGAGTGGCATAATAAGAAAAGGAAATGGGGTGTGTCTAGCACAACTTGTTTATGGTAAACTCATTTTAACTTCTAGTGATCAGTGCCTTTTCTTCAAATGCCCATGAATCAGTTGTGTGATAATCTGTTCCAAAATTTCAGCAGGAACCAATAGGAAATGGAGACTACTTCCGGGATTCACCGTTTAGTCTTACGATCTGATGCAAGTAATCCCCTTTATTAAACGAGAAAACCCTGAGAACCTACCAAAATATTGGCTGTTTCCAGGGCTATTGAGAAACTCCCACACCTACACCTCCAGTTACATTTTAATGCTCCGATTGACAGCAGAACCACCTGCCTCTTTGTTTCAAAAAGTGAAGTCACATCACTATTTTATGTACTGTTTCCTCTTCATTGCCTATATGTCACCTGGAGGAGTATTTGGCTAAATATTCCTAAACCCACAATTAAAGGTTAAAAATACCTTAAAATTGCAGGAACAAATGGTTGCCTATAAGATACATGGATCTCTGAAGTCCACTTGTGGAAACAAAGCTTTTTTACCACAGTCTTATTAAATCCAGAGGAGGTAGATGTGGTCTGATTGTTCATCATTGTCAAGAGCATAGCAAGTGCTCAAGAAGTGTTTGTTACAGTGAGCAGTGAGAAGACGATAATGAGAATATGTCTACTTTTAACAGAGAAAACTCTAACTTTTAAAATCATACTAAAGCATGTATGACTGATATGAGAGTGCTTCCAGAAAACTAAACTGTGGGAAGAGTTCTGGCAGATCCTAAAGTAGGAAGCCACACAGAGAGGGAAAAGAAGAGGAAGGAAAGTGTTTGGGGGGAGTTTCACTGGAAATGAATGAATAAGTCATGCCATCAGAGAGAGGGGCCCAAACTTCGAGCCCCTGGTATTCTACCATTAGCTGTTTCCTACTGGAAAATCCTGCATCTTAACAGAGTCCCATTTTCTAGTAGATTTGACAGAGATCGGAATTCAAATCTCACAGGAGTGCTGTGGGAATCAGTTGAGGTAAGAGATGTGAAAGTATGCTATCAAATCAGTATTACCTACACCTAGTTCTGGGATGGGGTCAGCCTGAATGAAAGACCAAGAGATTACAAAGACGTATCTAGGATGAATTAAGAGACTATTTCATAACTATGGACTCTCAGGCTACCTGAAAAGGATTCCTACCCAAGAAAAATGTTGACGTCCTCCAGGTCGAGAAGACTGTACTTATACAGTATTGGAGCAGCATTTGTATGACAGAGCCATACAAATATGCATCCAGCTTCTAGTTCTCTAGTCAGCTGCAATTCAGCACATCCTACTCTGAATTTGTCATTTTCCTCAGACAACCAGCTTCTCCCCCTAACGTCCCTATTTATCATTGACAGGCAGTATCTCAAGCCACTTGGGCCTGAAATGTGTGCCCTCATTGTCAACCTTGAAGCATATAGCTGTCATCCTGAGAAATACTTTGACTGCTTTCAGCCCAGACTTCCTCATCTGGAGAATGGAGATATTATCAGCTGTTCCTACTTTCTTTCAGTGTTTTGTGGGAGTCATCTGATGGATGTAAAACCATTCTGAAAAATGTAAAATTGTATAAGAAATAAAGATGATCCTAATAGTTGCAATATTATAGGATTAAGCCAGGACAACAGGCTCCATCTAGCTTATACATTAAAAATTTCATATTTAGTAATACCAAAAGAGACTGCTCCAAAGAATCATGACCATCACTTGCATCATTTCTCTACTTGTTCTCTAGATAAATACCTTAAATCTCTGGAGTTCTAATGCTGAAAGAATGAAGAAAA
Organism: Alouatta palliata; assembly: GCA_004027835.1. Classification (NCBI taxonomy): domain Eukaryota; kingdom Metazoa; phylum Chordata; class Mammalia; order Primates; family Atelidae; genus Alouatta; species Alouatta palliata. Next base: position 8,861 of record PVKV010003276.1, read on the forward strand.
TCATTGTCACATTAAAGGTGAAAAGTTTTTAAAAATATATTAATGAGGCAGTGGGGAGGAGGCTGACAGTAAAGTAAGTTTGGAAGTGTTTGGTTTCTCTAAAGGGTAAATAGAGCTAATGAGTTTCTCCACTGAGCCTGAGCACTGGGCAAAATAGTCTAACAAGCCTCTAATTTCTGTGATCTCAATAAGGGATGGCCAACTGGCATCATGGGGTGATTCATCCTTCACACCTTGGGATGAAACCTTCCTGTCAGAATGCAGGAGAAGGTTGCAAGCACCATTCAGGGTTGAGTTAGAGTCTCTATGGTCTTCAGAAACTGCTGACCCCTCACTCATATCAAGAGACCATAGCACAATGTCACTACAACAAGAATCAGAGAATGGCAAAATGAAATCTTCCACAGATCACAAATCAGAGCTGGGAACAAAGTGACAAGAAGGAGACAGATTTTAATTTAACCACCCGTAATGGAAAATGGGGGCAGGAGGCAGGATCTAGAGTTGCAGAAGGAATGCCTCTTCCCTCTCCTTACTCACAAGGATGGGAGACGGGTTTTTGTTTTTAAATGGAGATAATCTAGCATATCTTCAGTGCTTTTGTGGGGTCTGCAGGTATAAGCAATCCCTTGATGTAGTTTATAAAGCCATTTATGATCTGACCCAGCCTTCCTCTCCATTTCTGTACATTCCCTGAATATCTCACCACCACCCCCACCACAAAGATGGAAGAAGCTTCTCCCAGACCTGGATGTGTCCTCTGTGCCTGCTGCTCAACCTGCCTCAAATGACCTGTGTTTCCACTGCACATGCTAAGTCTTCCTTAGTGGGGTCACCTGTTCAGCAAAGACATTCCTGACCACCCCCTTTCTGTCACCCTGTTTCTCCCTCTTCCTCAACTCTTTACATTGGTCTCTCTTTCAGGTCTTTGCACAGCTGCTTTCCTCCATCTTTCCCAACCTTATTGCAATTTTTCTCTCAGGTCTCCACTTAAATACCACTTGGAGAAGACGTCCTTGATATCCCATTGACTTCTCCAATTAGGGCCCCACCTAATTTTCTACTAGAATCCTGTTTTCTTCTCCATTACACTTATCACAGCTTTTTAAAGTAATCAATGAGTAAAAAAGTATAATGTATGTACTTGATTTAAGACCACACACAAACACTTGAGACTATAACTTTGGTAAACTTCAAGGAGTATCTGTTTGGCTCTTCACTGTAAATCCAGTACATACTGGATGCTCAATAAAATATGTGATGAGCAAATTCTCTTCTCAAAGTGCTTTGCACAAGACTGTATTGTACAATCTTGAAATATAACACTTATTCCATAATCATGTAATTATGTTCTTTCATATGTATCCCCATCCCTGGATTTTGAGCTACTCGAGACTAGGTGAGATGGTCCCACCGTACCCTGCACTTGGCATATCTTAATTGGCTTTAGCTTATCTTCCAGCTTCTTGGTGGCAAGAACAGCTTGTTAGAAACATGTCTTGTGCCTAACACTGTGTCTGCCACACAAATAGTTTTCAAACAAAAGAATGAATGAATGACCAGAATGTCTTCCCCTTCCATTTTCCCCTGATCTCCCTAAATGCCCTTTAAATGTTGGAGGACATTGCATCCTATCTCTTTGGTGAGATACAGTGCACTTCTGTGTGTTTCCTACTGAAAGCACATTCAATAAAACCTACAGAACTTATTTACAGAATGGATGTATAAGGAGGGCAATTACTCCCTCGAATAAAGAATTTTTTTCTGCCACATTATACAGAGACCTGTAGCCACGCATCTCTTCCCTCCATTAAATTTAAAGTATGATTTGTTGAAAACTTCTATTTGTTAATCTTTCAAGGAGAGGCTATTTTATAAAGCTTGATGTACTTGTGTGCAGATAGGTCCACTTTTGAGCTGTGTTAAAGTAATCAGGTGAATCCTTTCTCATCGCCAGGTAGGACCAGGCTGGTGACAGAGCAGCTGCAAACATGGCACTCAGCCTGGGCTGCGGAAATCAAGAGTGACATGGACATACCCAGGCAAGTTCGAGAGGAGGGGCCTGCCCAGTAAGGGGATGCGAAACTACATAATCAAAAGGAGAAATGAGAGATGCCAGATGAAACTGCAGAATACTTACAGAGTGCGTGATTACCCTCTGGAAATACCTGAAGGACTGCCACCGAATTACGCTTTTTCTATATGTCCCAAAGGAAAGGCTCAAGGTAGAGGGGAGATTTGTGTTTAATATAAGAAAAGTCATTTAATAGAATTGAACAGAAAAGAATGGGCTGCCTCAGAAGAGACTGACATTCTGGACACCAGTGGGGTGCAAGACAAGAGAAGGAGAATAATAGCAGTGATGTCATGGGAGGTATTTAAGCACCAGATTTGGGAATAGAGATGGTGAGGAGGAGGTAATTAATACTAAGCAGTAGCAATGATTTCTTGACATAAGTGCTATGTGTAGGCATTTATTCTCCTGTAATGCTGTAAGTTGTGAGGGTACCCTTCTTTCTCTGCATATTACAGATGAAGTAACTGAGGCACACAAAGCTTCAGAATGTGCCCAAAGTCACCAAGCTAAGGAGGGATGAGGTCAGGATTCAAGCTTAAGTCCATCCAACTCAGGAGCCTGTGCTTTTAGCCACAAAGACTGCTTACGTGTCCAACTCTAATATTCTGGGTGTTGAATATTGAGATACCAAGAAAAAAAGAGCTATAAAGGAGTCTCAAGTGTATCTGGTGAAGCCGAGTCTTCACCTTCTCCTTTTCCTTTGTCCTCCATCGTAATTCCTAAGCTTACGACTACAAAGCATCAAGCCAGTTTTCAAGTTTACTGTGTGTCTCTCTGTGTGTGTGCATAGATCTGACAGGGCTAGTTCATTTCAAGTAACCAAGTATGTCTTTGGACAGCTCTTGTCAAGATCCAATAGAAGAGCCAATTCCAAAAATATGTTTCTTTAGTGGTTTTTTAGGGTTCTCTGCTCTGCACGGATTGACAATGTGGTAACAAGAGACATTCTGGAGACTGGATTTAATGCAACCATATGCTAGACAGAATGAGAACCCATATTGCAGCAGACCAGCCGGTACATTTCCATGTTAACAGAAGCTTGATTGCAAATTACATTTAGTCTCAACAGCTCAGTTCACTGCACACAGATGCCATGGGGGACTGTAAAGTTAGCGAGATGTGGGGGAGTACGACTAACATTTTTTTTTTGAAAAAAAAAAATCCTTCAGCTGATAGAATGCCAAGGAGCATCAGCGCTGATGCTGAAAAGAAAATGCTGCTATATTTGTTTTGCCAGAAAAGGAAAAATAACCATTGTCGCGAGTTGTTAGTCAAATTATGAATACGAGCTCGGCTGGTAATTGTCTGATAATACAAACAGTGATATTAGGGTTGTCAGAGGCGGCACGCACTGTTTGACAGCTAACGTGTACGTGCTCTCTGGATGAGGAGCCAGTTCACTGATTGCAGAAGTCAGGCAAACAGAGGGCTGGGTGATGGAGGAGAGCTTTCCCGGGATCCTGGCCTCCAGTCCAGGGCTGGATCTGGGTCAGCTTCCCAAAGTGTGGTCAGTATCTCCACTACTCAGAGGAGGATCTGCGGAACTGTAGAAAGAGCACAACGTGGATTTGAGTGGCAGATGCATCTCTTACTGTGCAACCCTTGGCAAGTTATTTAACATCTCTGAGCATACATTTTTCCACTTCTAAAACAGGGATAATTTTCAACCAGGTCCTCCTCCTTTGTGAGGATCAGCTGAGAACCTTGTGTGTGAGCATACAGTAAACCACATGGTGCTCTATAAATGTTGGGGCTGTAACTTGTCTACTTGGCTGGGTTTCTTCTGCTCCCATTTTAAGAGCTGAGCTAGAGTGATTTTGTGTCCATTTTCTCATGGCTGGAGCAGATTTTTTTTCTGTCTGAGTACAAACACCTTTCAGACAGAATCATTCATCTTCTTTTTTCCCAAGAAGTGTGGCCACAGGGGACCTCTCACCTAGAGCCCTCCCTGACTCCTTTATTACATACTTGTCCCCTAAGGAAGCTAGAACACTTTCATCAAGTTCTATCCCGTATGCATAAAGCTCTCATGCTCTCCATCCTCCTGTTCTCCAGACACGAAGCGGTGATAGGTACTGTTCTCCTTAATGATGTATTCTCCCCTTAGCCTCTAATTCCCCCAACCCCTTGCAATTGAGTGTGGCTGGGTGGCTAAGTTTTAGCCAAAGGCATATATGTATATGGACAGGAGTGACGTACACAACTTCCAGACATCACCTCTAAACTTCTTAGGCATACATGATGCTCATTCTCTTTCCCCAACCTCCAGCTGAGTGGCAAAGACTTGAGGAACTAAGGGGAGGACAGAACCGCAAGATGGAAGGAACCTGGGTCTCTGAATGACTGTCTGGAGCATAACTCTCCTACCAACTTGAATTGTGCTGCGAAGTGAGTGAGAAATGAAAGTCTACTCTCTTAACCCACTGATATTTGCTGGTTGGTTGTTAATGTAGCTAGCCCTACCATAAAACCCAAGCAATCACTCACTTTGTCTCATTACACAAAGTGTGTTGTTACCAGAAATACAACCAGTGTCTCCTCAAATACTCCCTGAAGACACCATGCACTTTCACACCTCCAAGCCTCTGGTTACATGACATTTTTACCCTTGTCTCTTCTCCCTTCAACTCCAATTACACTTTTCTATCTAGTAAACTCCTATTTTCAGGACCCAGCTCTAACATGCCCACCCAGAAGGATTGTCACTTTCTCCCCTGGACTTTCACAAAACTTGTATGCCCGTGATTATATGACAATGGAACTATGGTTTACACATATTGGTTCCTCTTCTTGATGAGGAACTATGTCTTATTCAAGGCTTCAGTGAATGTCTAAGAAAGCTCTCTTTTTTTTTTCTTTCTGCTTTTGATTACTATCCGTGGAACTAGGAACCCTAAGGCTATGTTTTTCAGCTTTAAAATAGAGAGGCACAGAGACAAATATAATTGCCCATTTGATTCACCTTTAGAAGATCTCATCATAGCACAGGAAAAGGAAGATCACATCTTTCTACCTATCCATCAACCAAGGCCTCTACTGGCTGCAAACAGTATATTGTATGTTGTTCTACAGTATAGACACGGGAAAGGGGAAGGGTACTCACTTGAGAGACGCAGGCAGAGAGTGCTGTAGACAGGGGTAAGTTTTCTATCAAAACATGCCTCCTCCCTCTCTCCCTGTGCTCACTGCATTCCCATGCGGCACCCTCCTGGGACCCCCAAGTAAGATTATCCTTCAAATGGCAAAAGGCAAAGCTGTAGCCTGCTCACATTTGAGTCCAGCAAAGCCAGTCAATAAGGGCTGTGTGGGAGACAGGAACGGAGAGCTCTGCTCACAGCAGGGCCTGGATGCTCACATCAAACACTGCTCTGTATGACTAAGGACACCCTGCTGCATTCCAGATTTGAAGGAGAAAGTCCTTTCTGTTTTTGTTTTTTTGTTTTCAAGTGGCTGCTGCTGCTGTTACTTGTTTTGGTTTGAGAGCTCACCCCACCCAAACACACACACACACACACACACACACACACATTTTGGGGTTTTCAGAAGCTGGTTTTTCTTGTTGCTTTCTTAATGTTGATACTTTTGGCTTTTTTATTTGCCACTTTGACATTTTCATTGACATTATTTTTTTTTTCAGTTAACTCCTGGAAGGTACACGGGGATTTCCCAATGATTGCAAAGCCAACAGTGGCAAAATCACAGTCTTGGGTTGAGACTGGGAAGCCCAGGTTTGGGTCTTAGCTCTATCACCTAACAGGGAGAAATCATTCCAGCTTAGTTTGTCTCTAAAACAAGAAAAATATAAACTATGTCTTTCTAGGCTTTCAATTCCATAAGGACAGGGATCATGTCCATTCTGTTTAAAACTGTCTCCATATACCTGTCCTTGCACCTGGTATGTTGTAGCCCACAGTAAAGATCATGCAACGACTGAATGATTATTGTGGAGACTGAATAAGGTCAGTCATTAAAATGATCTATTAATCCTGTAGTGGTCTACACAGGGAAGCATAATCATTGCACACACTGGGAATGTATGGATTGCCCTCAAACTGAAGAGTTATTTAGCTATTTTAGGATACTGGAAGATACTTTGGCAAATATATTTCAAATGTGCATAATAACCTTGATAAGGCCCAGGGCTACAATGTGAATGGGAGACAGGGCAGAGATCTAGCTGTTTTCCTGCCCTTGAATTCTGAAAATTCCACATTCTTAAAGTAAATTTCTCTTTGTTTGTTCAGTTAGCAGAACTATTTTCTGTTAATAGAAACCAGGAGCCTTTAGGAAGCCTAACTGTTAACTAGAAGCTGCTTGAGGGTTCACATGTATTCACAGTTCCTAGCACAATACCCTGCAAAGAGAAAGTGCTCAGTAAATGTAAGACATTAATATGGAAGCTTCAGGAATGTTCCCTAATAGCTCCTTTTCAGAAATGGCTCTTTTCCCTGAGAAGTCCCCTTCCATAAAGATCTTGAATGGCTTCTCCTCCCCTAGAAGTCTCCTTCTGTAAGAATCGTAATCATTACTGATACACTTTTTCCATCTTCCCTTCTGAACCCATGTTCTTATGCCCCAGCATAACCCCCACTGGGTCAGAGGGAGTAGTGGAGGAAGTGAAGAGGCTGAAACACTGTACTAGAATTGTGAGCTCATTTATGGCATGAAGTTTATTTAGCATCAACTCTAAGTTAGTGAATGTTCAGAGAAGCGAAAGAAGGCAGTCAAAATTCTAGACTTGGTGACAGGTGAGTAACATATAGAGCTTAGAATTGTTGGGAGAGAGAGACACATACACAGCTAGATATAATTTAAATATTACAATAGATTCAAGTACACAGCCCTCTGAGAGCTCAGAGGTTATGCCAATGTGCTGGGACTTGAGAACAAAGAAGGCTTCAGAGACTAGGAGACATTTGAGTTGGACGGTGAAATACGCGTAGGATTTCGCCAGATGGCAAGAGTCAGGAAAAAGGGCATTCTAAGCAGAGGAAATAACAAGTTCAACTACAAAGAGGGATGGACAGATGTGACAATGACAGGGACTACACTGCATCTGGAAAGGCTAGACTAGCATTTTCCAGAAGATGCTCTGGGGAAAAGAAAAGATGTTCCATAGCCAGTAAGTTGGAGAAATGTATCCTCTATTCTCATTTAGAAATGTAAAATGCAGACTCGCCTATAAAAGCTCCCAGCAATCAACTGGGCAGCTAAATAGATAGTCCAGGGAAACATAGCAGGGGGCCTGAAAGGAGACAGTGGATGTGAGCACAAAAGAGGATAGATGTGGACAGATTTTAGAGGGAGCATAATCAGGAGTTGCTAAATGTCCAAGGAGATTGGGTGTAAGAGGACTAGGTTTTAGCTTGTTGAACTAAATAGATCGCGATACCATCTGAGAAGAAAGGTATTTAGAAAAGGTAACATGGGTTTTGAAATTTGTCACGCTGAATATGAGCTGACCGTGAGGAAAGCATGTGAAGATGTTGAGAGACAATTGACAGTACATGTCCAGGATCCACGAGTGATGTTGTAGTTCAAGAAGTTGCTGGACAACCATTAGAGCTGCAATAGAGGAGATCAAGCCCTAGACAGGACATTGAATTGGATGAGGCCATTTTGGCCTAGGGACTCTATGATTTTTAGGGTCAGAGGGACCCACACTGAAGAGTGTAGATGGCCAAGTCTCTGGCTACTAACCACATCCAAGTTCATAACCTCCTGCAGCTGATCGTGGAAGTATCGACCACAAAGAAGAGCTCAACATCTGCACACATCCCACTGAAAGGAAGTAGATTTAAAGACATGCATTTAACCATTAAAACTTTTCAGTGACCCATAAAACAATTGTTTTTCTGTTGGGCTATCCTCACTCAGAAGAAATGACAAAAACACAGCATATTCAAGAACAATCACAGAAAACTGAGTGCATTCCTTTTCATGTACTTTACTGATCGGTACAGCCTGGTAGGGTGGAGAGAGCACTGGGCTAGGAGTCAGGTGGCCAAGGTTCTAGTCTTGACTAGATCAGCAGTAAATCATTGTAAGTCCTAGTGAAGATTACTTACGTTCCAAGTAGCTATATTAACAGATAAGTAAAATGTCTTTAAAATAATTGTGCCAGCCAGGTGCAGTGGCTCATGCCTGTAATTCCAGCACTTTGGGAGGCTGAGAAAAAACGATTGCTTGAATCCAGAAGTTTGAGACAAGCCTGTACCACATTGTGAGACCCCAACTCTACAAAATATTTTGAAAATTAGTCAGGTGTGGTGGCATGCCCCTCTATATAGTCCCACCTACTCAGGGAGGCTGAGGTGGGAGGATCACTTGAGCCAGGGAGGTCAAGGCTGCAGTGAGCTATGATCATGTCACTGTGCTTCATCCTGGGCAACAAAAAGAGGTTCTGTCTCTTAAAAAAAAAAAAAAAAGTTTCCCACACTGCTAATTCCTAGGGCTGTCAGTAGTGTTCAATGAGATTGGTTCATTTTGCAAAAGATAATGTTAGTAATGGATGCTGCTTGTTCTGAATATACAACCTAAACTGTGGAACTTTGAAGGGCCCTGAACACAAAAGAATATAACATGTTCATTTTGCAGATGAGGAAACCAAGCCCCAGAGATGGCAGGTGATTTACACAAGGTCAGACACACAGCAGGGTTAGAGCCACCAGATAAGATGGCTTTCTGGCATCACTGCTTTCTAAAGACCAAGGGCTGGGACCTTCACTGGAAACAAATCACTCACTAGAAAGAAATTATGGGTTGAGTATCTAACATATGCATTCAAAATTCCAAGCAGCAAATAAAGCCTGCAGTATGAGTAGTCCAGGTAACACTATTTGCCTCCATACTTCTGTGAAGTGAGCAATTTTCCTTTGTTGTGTCAACTTGAGTTGGCCAGTCTTCAGAGTCTCACACACCTCCACTCAATGACTTCAACATACACTAAACCATTCTGTGATGGTGAATACTTTTATTTATATTGATATCCTCATGGACTAGATTAGAAATTCAGATGCGTTAACATAGCCCTCTCCTGTAGACCTTCCCCTCTCTAACTCTAGATGGAATGCTCTAGGTGAGGGGCCATGTACTAGTTTGTTCTCACACTGCTACAAAGATACTGTCTGAGACTGGGTAATTTATAAAGGAAAGAGGCTCAGTTGACTCCTCACAGTTCCACAGAGCTGAAGAGGCCTCAGGAAACTTACAATCATGGCAGAAAGGAAAGAAAGGACCTTCTGCACATGGTAGCAGGAGAGAGAAGTGCAAGCACAGCTTATAAAACCATCAGATCTTGTGAGAACTCACTATCGCAAGAACAGCAAGGGGGAACTGACCCTCATAATCCAATCACTTCCCTCCCTCAACACGAGGGGATTACATTTCAAGATGACATCAAGTAGGGACACAGAGTCAAACCATATCAGGTCAAAATTAATTTCTTTCCTGAACTATGGCAAGAGTCTTCTAACTGGTCTTGATCTTGCTCCTTTGCCTATTCCTCTCTGGAGTTGGCATTATTATCTTCTCATAACATTTCTGCTTTTTCTTTCCCAGTCTCTACAGCACACAAAATAAGACTCCAAATTTTCATTCGAGCATTCAAATGCCTTCCAGATCAGACCCAAGTCTCTTTTTCCAGTTTTATTTCTTCAACTTCCTTATTTGTATGTTACATTTCAAGCTAAATTAGCCTCATTGCTGAATCTTGAATACACATTGGCCTTTCTCTACACTAGTCTCTCATTGGGTAACCATTCATCCACACCCACCTCTGGTTTCCTTGCACCATCTGTCATGTTTCTCTTGTTTTCAGCACATATTTCCTTTCCTACTGTCATGATGTGGGTACTGGTCCCACTTCCTCATTAGATGGTCCTCGTGTTGATTGCATCTCCATCCCCCTTAGAACCTAACTCAGTGCCTGGAAACAAGTCTCTTACAGAAAAAAATAACTTACATTATTTGAGGAAAAATAGACATACTACACTAGAACTGAAGACCATCATACTAAAACTTTTTAAAATAAACATCTTTGGCTAAAGATGAAAGTATTTCCATGCAGCTTCAAATCAGAGTTGAGTAGCTGATTCTCCAGACAAACTCTAGGAAAAATTGTTTTACCTGTTTTCCCACCTGACAGTTCAGTTGCCTAAGTTGCTTTGAGGTCTGTAAAATGGCCAGTATCTCCAATCTGAACTGTGTTTCCTTTCCAGACAGGAAGACTGCTGCTAAGTAGAGAAGCCACGCTTGTTTTTGCGGTCTGGCTGCAATGGTGACTCATCTGGTAAAGCCAGAGACTGCCTGTTTTGATCTTTCACTGTTCAGAGACTATTTACAGTTGTAATTTTCTTTCTTTCTCTCTCTCCCTCATCACCTCTGGTGACTTATCATAAGGGTCACACACATTTGACAAATAGAACCTGTACAAGGAGGGAGAGATAGCACGCGATTAAACATGCTTTCAGCTAACACCCAGGAATAGATGCTTGTGTTTACAGCTCTGATGATAGGGTTCCAGTAATGACTTGGTCTTTTTCTCCTTGATCGAATATTCCCTTGGGCCTGCCAGTCCGGGCTCCTGTTATTTAATGAGGACACTGGAGTACAACATCAAGATGTCTGCAAAATGACCTTTCTTTTGGGCTCACTCCAAGCACAAAGAAAAGGAGAGCCCAAGTTAGACTGGGTGGTTCTGGAATACAGCTTTGGAATTTGTCCTTTTCCCAGAAGCTCAGAATCATGGAGTCATGCATCATCAGAGACAGAGAGAACCATGGAGATGATCTAGTTAAAAGTTTCATTTTTCAGATGGAGAAACTGAGGACTAGAGAAGAATAGCAAGCTGCTATAAATCACAGCACAGTCCCAACAAATGCTAGTTTGAATAGCTTGAGACAGAAACGAACCCATTGGCTGAATCTTGGCTTTAAATAAAAGAGAAGCTTGGTTCTCCTGTGTTATTTTGTGGTACTATTATGCTCTCCTTTTCCGACTCAAGGAGATGAGAGACAAACAGCACAAGCGTAATAATATGCCTCTGGCTATAAGTTCAACGTCTCACTGTTAGCTTGGAAAGCCAATACAGGATAAGGATAAAGGTCAGTGGTGAAGGGTCTTAATGAGGACCATCTCAGAGGTCTCAAATCTGCCTTATTCACTGTGTATCTGCATTTTGGCTTCACCTGCAAAATGAGGGATTAGTTTACTCATTGAGCAGTCTTATGAAGTCAAAATGAGAAAATATGATCAGAAAGTGCTCAGTAATATAAAGTTCTACTGCATTTGTGAGAAGAATTATTATTATGGTATTGACTCCTATCTACATGGTCTTGTTTCCTTCAAGATGGAAATTTTATATTCTCAAATTATTATAATTTTGCCTTTCTGTGAGCTTTTTTCTAGGCAACTATGTATGTATATACACATACACACACACATATATATATACATACAGATATACACATATACACACATGAATATTTATATATAATTCCAACATTAGAATGTGTCATAGTATATTTAGATACTAATACCTTAAATAATATTGTCTTTTTGTAATGTACATAAGCAATTCATTAGGGATTTCTTTAGCACCAGTTTAAACATTGAAGCCCAAGTTGGAGTCTCTCTGAGCTGTGCCATCAGTGAAATTACTATATAATCTCTGGTCCAATTTAAAACATTTTTGAGAGTAAAAGGTAACATTATTAATAATTATGCTGCAAAAAAGGATAAATCTGAACTGTTCCAGGCAAAGTGGGACATATTACCTAGAGTTGTGCAGAATTTTAGGTATTTTACCAGCTAGATGTAACATGGCATGAGGTAAAAAAGCACGCATCTCATAATCAGAAGTTTGGGATCCAAGCTCAAGATCCACCACTGTTAGCAAAAATGGCATGTGTTTCTGAACCTCATTTTCCTCCTCTCTAAAATGCAGGTTATTCCTTGCACTCAAACCCAGGTTATTACCTGCATTTGAGTAAGAATGTAAATGAAAGTCTATTATAGCTGGAATAGGCTCTACTGTCGGATTTTTAAAATAGTACTTTAAAATGGATTTTTAAAATGGACATTGGTACTCTTCATGTCACATCATGGGTGTGTCCTAAGCAATTCACATTCTACCTGAATATATAAATGATTGCTTGATAGTAGACCATTCACACTCACAGAGGGGAATCTACATTTGCCTCTAGTCTCATGCCAAGGGACTATAGGTGTTCTCTTTAATGCTGTTGTTCAATTTTATTATCTACTAGTTATAATAATCTGCTACATTTTGACCATGGCAGGTCATTTTCCTCTGATAATATTGGAGTTACTGAGATTATACCTGTAAGGTCCATTTTAGGCCAGTTAATAAAGAAAGCACCGAGAATAGAAGTTTAATTTTTTCAGATACTACATATAGGTTAATTTACTATTTCCTTAATGAGAAGCAATGTTTGAATTCTCTGAAGCCTTGTAATCTCTCCCAGGCAGAAAGGAATCACGGATCCTAAAGATAGTCAAAATGGTTATCTTCAGGTTGGGTTCTTCTTTCTATAAATTATGAGAAAGATCTCATGGTGCTTATAACCCTACATACTTGGTACTATGCATGTACCTAGAACCCATGGCACATGATGTATGTGCCAAAATCAGTACATACATCATGATCATCTGGTTGAGGCTATTCTTTATTACTCAGAGCTGAGCTTGCCACGAGTGCTTGATAACTTCATTACAACTCACTTATCATTGCCATAGTCATCAGCGTAATCATTTATCAGTTCAACATTCAGCTGAGAAGTTTTATTATCCCTCTTACAAAGAGTACCTTAAGTATTATCTTTGATTTATCAGCCTCTATGAGATTTTTTTGTGCATTTCTTTCCTTCACAATACCTAATACAAGGCCCTGTATAGAAATAAGGATTTGATCAATATTAGTAAAATAAGTAAAATTATTTTCATGCTCCTTCCACTGTGCATTTGAAACAATCATAGCTTTACTATAACTCAAAATCCTATACTTTTTTCTTCATCTGTGCTTTAGTGAAAACAGCAATAGACTTGGAATTAAAATAACTGAGCTGAAATAAGGAGTGAAGCAATGTCTCTTTCCAACAGAATCGTTTGAGTTAATAAATGTAGAGAAAATGAGGAAAATAGAAATGACCATTACAACATCGTAATAATAACGGCAGCAAGCAGGATCCACCACAAGAGGCTAAAATTAGTTAATGAGGGAAAGTTTAAGTATAAACAGAATCTTTTTATAGTCTCAAGTGTCACTTCTCAAAATATTTGGTAATAAAGAAGGGGAAAACAGCAAATTTACAGTGGGAAAATTCCAGCAGATGCCATCTTAACCAAGTGATCAGGGTTAATGTCACCAATAATATATATCAGCATAATATACCTGATATCACAGCCTGAGAAGGATACATCCCTGCTGTGACATCTTTCCCAATACCTTCAGTATAGTCCTGAGAAAAAAATTAGAAAAACCAAAATTGAAGGACATTCTACAAAATAACTCATCGGTACTGCTCAAAAGTAAAAGAAAGGGAAAAACTGTGAGGAACTGTTACATATAGCAGGAGACCTGACAACTAAAAGCAGTGTGGGACTCTGAATTGGCTCCTAGGAATAAGGACATTTGTGAAAAAGAAAAGTCAATGAAACATGTATAAAGTCCATACTTTAGTAAATAGTACTAAAGTTAATTTCTTAGTTTTTGTCATTGTTCCATGGGTATATAAGATGGTAACATTAGGAAAAGTTTTTTTTTTTTTTTTAAGTCTAAAATTATCTAAGAGGTTTAAAAGATAACTGTGCTGGCCTAGGCACAATGGCTCACAACTGTAATCCCAGCACTTTGTGAGGCCGAGGCAGGTGAATCACCTGAGTTCAGGAGTTTGAGACCAGCCTGACCAACTTGGTGAAATTCCATCTCTACTAAAAATACAAAAAATTAGTCAGGCATGGTGGCGCATGCCTGTAATCCCTGCTATTCTGGAAGCTGAGGCAGAAGAATCGCTTGAATGGAAGGTGGAGGTCAGCAAGCTGAGATCACTCCATTGCACTCCAGCCTGGACAACATGAGTGAAACTCCATCTCAAAATAATAATAATAATAATAATAATAATAATAATGAAATAACTGAATTGAAGTGCCAACACTGCCACCCACCAGTGGGATGTCCTTAGGTAAGTCACTTAAGCTCTCTGAATCTCATCTTTCATTATCTCTAAAATTAGAGGGATAGTACCAACATTTTGTTGATATGATATGAGGTCAAAATGACATAAGGAACATGAAGTTACTTTGAAAACTATAAACTCTTATAAAAATATCTTTATTACTTCTTAACTCTTTGACCTTATTGTCTCATTCGACTAGGGTTACCAGATAAAATAAAGGACTCCAGTTAAATTTGAATTTCAGATAAACAACTTTTTTAGTATAAATATGTTCCATGTTAAGGTTGAGACATACTTAAAACAATTTTTTTGTTTAGATGTCCTGTATTTTTATTTTCTAATGACTTCTAATACTTTGTCCCTTTCTTTAAGATGTCTTCTTCCCTCCTCCAGGCCCTCTTTGCACAATACTGGCAGCTCTGGCACAATGATTTCATGAAAGTGCCCTGGCGGCCCATGCTCCAGGACAGCTAAACAAAGGCCCATCTATCACAAGACTCTAGCAAACTGAATTCATGGACAGTACACAACAAACAGGAATTTTCCCTTTCTGACTCATCTTACAATTTTGCAAAATTTATTTTAAAATTTTTAGGTTATTTTTATGCCTCACTCCCCACAAAAGCCCAGTGATGAAAATACCGTGCAGATATTTTAAGCTGTGAGGAAAGATCAAAATCAGCAATAACCTGTAGGATGGTCCTGGTAGACTAAAGTATAAGCCCACTTCTTGGGACCTGAAATGTGGTGTTGGGTAAAGAATGAAAGAGAAGAAGAGGAAGGATTTGAGCACAACATTTTTATATACACCAGCTAAGCGTATAAGGAATTATGCTTAACTTCACTTTCCTAGTAAGAAACTGAGACTGAGAGAAGACAACTTTGATTCTACCTTGTGAAGAACATTGATTTCATACTTCTTTCTCTTCTATAAGATCTGGATCTCAAGGTTCCACCCAAAGGCCACTTCTTTTGTGAGCTTTCCTCCTTTATTCTCTAAATCAAGTATGGTTTGTTTTTCTCTGAATCTCCACATTGCTTTAAAAAGACCTAAGACCTAATGTGCAAAAATCACCAGCATTCTTATACACCAATAACAGACTTAAAGAGAGCCAAATCAAGAACGAACTGCCATTCACAATTGCTACAAAGAGAATCAAATACCTAGGAATACAACTAACAAAGGATGTAAAGGATCTCTTCAAGGAGAACAACAAACCACTGCTCAACGAAATAAAAGAGGATACAAACAGATGGAGAAACATTCCATGCTCATGGTTAGGAGGAATCAATATTGTGAAAATGACCATACTGCCCAAAGTAATTTATAGATTCAACACTATCCCCATCAAGCTACCAATGACCTTCTTCACAGAACTGGAAAAAACCACCTTAAACTTCATATGGAACCAAAAGAGAGCCCACATAGCCAAGCCAATTCTAAGCAAAAAGAACAAAGCTGGAGGCATCATGCTACCTGACTTCAAACTATACTATAAGGCTACAGTAATCAAAACAGCATGGTACTGGTATCAAAACAGAGATATAGACCAAAGAACAGAGGCTTCGGAGGCAATGCCACACATCTATAACCATCTGATCTTTGACAAACCTGACAAAAACAAGCAATGGGGAAAGGATTCCCTGTTTAATAGATGGTGTTGAGAAAACTGGCTAGCCGTGTGCAGAAAACAGAAATAGGACCCCTTCTTGACACCGTACACTAAAATTAACTCCAGATGGATCAAAGACTTAAACATAAGGCCTAACACCATAAAAATCTTAGAAGAAAACCTAGGCAAAACCATTCAGGACACAGGCATAGGCAAGGACTTCATGACTAAAACACCAAAAGCATTGGCAACAATAGCCAAAATAGACAAATGGGATCTAATTAAACTCCAGAGCTTCTGCACAGCAAAAGAAACAATCATTAGAGTGAACTGGCAACCAACAGAATGAGAAAAAAATTTTGCAATCTACTCATCTGACAAAGGACTTATATTCAAAATCTACAAAGAACTAAAACAGATTTACAAGAAGAAAACAAACCCATTTAAAATTGGGCAAAGGATATGAACAGACCCTTTTCAAAAGAAGACATATATGAGGCCAACAAACATGAAAAAATGCTCATCATCACCGGTCATTAGAGAAATGCAAATCAAAACCACATTGAGATACCATCTCATGCCAGTTAGACTGGCGATCATTAAAAAATCTGGAGACAACAGATGCTGGAGAGGATGTGGAGAAATAGGAACACTTTTACACTGTTGGTGGGAGTGTAAATTAGTTCAACCATTGTGGAAGACAGTGTGGCGATTCCTCAAGGACCTAGAAATAGAAATTCCATTTGACCCAGGAATCCCATTACTGGGTAAATATCCAAAGGATTATAAATCGTTCTGTTAAATGGACACATGCACACATATGTTCATTGCAGCACTGTTTACAATAGCAAATACTTGGAACCAACCCAAATGCCCATCAATGATAGACTGGACAGGGAAAATGTGGCACATATACACCATGGAATACTATGCAGCCCTGAGTTTGTGTCCTTTGTAGGGACATGGATGAACCTGGAAACCATCATTCTCAGCAAACTGACACAGGAACAGAGAATCAAGCACCACGTGTTCTCACTCATAGTTGGGTGTTGAACAATGAGAACACATGGACACAGGGAGGGGAGCATCACACACTGAGGTCTGTGTGGGAGGACTAAGGGGGGGACAGTGGGGGGTAGGGAGTTGGGAAGGGATAACGTGGGGAGAAATACAAGATATAGGTGATGGGGATGGAGGCAGCAAAACACTTTGCCATGTATGTACCTAAGCAACAATTCTGCATGTTCTTTACATGTACCCCAGAACCTAAAATGCAATAAAATTTATGTATATATATAGACCTAAGACCTTTACCTGGGAGTACAGCCACATGTATTCATATTGTATTAATATGTCCTTTTCTGGTTTTTGGTCTGAAGGACAAAGATCGTGTCATGTTCATGTCAAGATATCCTATGATATCTTCAAAGCAAAGGTAACTTTCAAAACTGAAAGTTGAGAGACCAGAGTCCTGGCTCAGGTTGACCACTAACTTGGCACGTTGGCTACAATATACACTGTGGCAGGTACCATTTTAATTTGTGTGCCAATAGTTTCCATTTGTTAACATACATCAGCACCTATATGATTTCTAAAATCCCTCCAGTTCTGACATTCCATCTCTTAGAATCCCAGTTTTTGATGGAGCAGACATTTAAGTAATGGTTTTGTGGTACGAATGCTATTCTAGCTACTGAAATCAAATTCCCATAGGTATCATAATTTTCCTCTTTGGTTGTCACTCCTATAGTTCCTTGTACTCACCTTGGAGGTGTATCTGAAATTTTATCAGGGACCTTCTGTAAGGGATGATCCAGACTCTGAGGACTCCACAGAGCGAACAGTAATAGGCTTTCTATGAGTCAATGGCATGAAATCACTGGGTATCTTTTTACCCAGATCATCTTCAGGGACAATCTTGCCTCAAAGGGAAGATGCAGATTTGTAATTACTAACAGCTTAGAGGTCAGAAGCTCTAAGTTAATGTGTTAGTTTTACAGGATATTCCTGCTGGATTTAAGTCTAGAAACTGGATCCAAACCCTAGATCTACCCTCTTATAGTAGAGTAATACACTCAGCTTTCTGCACTTCTGGTTAGCAATTATTTCACAACAAAATCATGTGAATGAGAGCTGTCTTTCTTTCCCTACAGGGTTGGGTAGGAATCAAATAAGATACAACTAGCAATAATTTATAGAACACATAGCGAGCACCAGGTACCAAGCTAAAACTCCAAGTGTATCATTTAATCCTTCTGATGACCCCATAAATTTGGAGGTCCAATTTCCATTTGAAGGATGAGTAGATCTAAGCTCAGCAAGTTTAAGCAAATTACTCAAGGTCATAGAGCTAGGAAATAATGGAAATGCAATTCAGACACATTTTGCTGCCCCCCAAAACTGCACTCTTAATCACATGAATCCATTTCCCATATAAAAATGCTTTAGAATCAGAAAGCATCATACACATGAAGGAATTCTCATTTAACTCTCACAACATGCCAGGGGATAATAAGGCAGGTATTCTTTCCTGATTTATAAATAACCAGTGGCCAGTCTTAGTGACATCCAGCTAATAAGTGGCAAAACTAGGAGTTAAGCCTATTTATTATCTTGTTCTCTGACCAGATTTCTTCAACTAAGGAAAGAAGGATAACCTTCAAGTTCTGTCTGAAAGCAGAGTGGTATTTTTTTCTTAATACTAGAAGAAGGTCATGCTACCTTATGAGAATATAACTGTACCCTCCATGTATCTTCTGAGTCAAATTGACTTATTTTATGTGGAACAAAGAGTTTTCCTGGTGTCAGCACCTCATTGCCCGAAATGGACTTTTCTCTGTCTCATGCATCATCTCCCAAAACAAAATTGTCAGTAAAGTCCCGCTTCCAGAATTTTTATTATCTGTAATGATGCTGTGAGCTCAGGAAAAGAGCCCAGCTCTCTTCCAGGCGTCGGCAGTGCTTATAGTGCTGGCAGGGAGAAATCCACTTTGTACTTTGTCAGGAAAGTTAATCTGACATGAGACAATAAAGGTGGACTGCCATCAGGGTGATGTTCTTACAGAAGCAATTTTTCCGTTCATTAAAAACATTTTTAAAAATAAAATATACAAAACACACACACACACACACACACACACACGCATCCTGCAGCTCCATTTTCTGAATAGGCAATGGAATCTCTCAATGAGAAAAATAAGTCTGATATAAAAAGTTCTGCAAAGGAGGAAGATAATGTTTTCTGAGATCTGGGGCCCTTGAGCTGGCAGAATCCTAACATGAGGCTTGAAGGTAATGCTTCATTTGTGCCTTATGATTAAAAAGACGTATAAATAGAGAGACCAAAGAAGAATTAATTGGGGGAGGAGTTGTTTACATGAAAGCTGTGGCTTTTTATTTCTTTGCCAATCTCGTATGTTTTTGGACCTCAAAAGGGGTGGAGTGGAGAGAAAGAGACATTAATTAACTATAAACAAACAACCCTGGAAGAAGATCATATGGTCTGACAGGCCCAGGGCTCAGTGAATAATAAGCACCTTCATTTATATAGCACTTTATAGTTCACTGTGTAATTTCTAGTAGATCATTTCTTTTGATCCTCAGAAGCAATAAGGGAGGTTAGCCGGGATTAGTATCCCCATTTTACACCTGGGAATACTGAAACCAAAGGAAGGAAAGAAACTTGCCCAAAGTTACACATCTAGTTTGTAGAACAGCAAGGACTTGACTTGCTCTGACTCTATAATAGAGGTTTTCCTTCCTATGCTTCATTATTATCTTAAAGTAAACATTAAACACAACAAGAAAACTTTTTGTCTGAGTATCAACAGGCTTCTTTATGTAGTTGCCTAGAAATTAATTACATAAATCATCCAAAATTGGAAAACAAGATGTAAAAACAAACACTCAGAGTGGACAGAGACCTAAAAGATTACCTACTAAATGGAAGGTAGATGAGATTAAAATAAATCATTTAGGATCTCATTGCAAGATCTAATATTACTTTGGTCAAAAGTTTATTAACTTTCAAGCTAATAAATTAAAAGTTAGGATTTATCTAATGTAGGTTACTCTACACAAAGATAGGTCTAGACTCTGCCATCATTTACCCATTCGACAACTTCTTATCCTGCTCCATGCCAGTAGTGGACCTTCCCAAACTGAATATGAAAATATTTCAGTCATTTGACTTTATGAAGGAAAAATAAAGACTACTATTCTTAGCACCAACTATGAAATAACAAATTAGCATGTAAGATAGTTTCCTAATCCATAAAATGAAGAGAACATTGCCTCCTGCTGCCAAGATTATTAGAGTATTAAATTAGTTAATGAAGAAAACTCATATTAATATACATACACGTGTGTATACACACACACACACACACATACACACATATATAAGTCCTTTGTTCTAAAAGAAATCTCATAATATGTATATGGGAAACAAAAGAGAAAGCCCTTCTCCTGAGGGGATGTGGCAGAAGAATAATCTAAACCCTCTTGTTAATCTGTGTCTTTCACCTTCTCCATCACTCAGGGTTGTCACACTGCAGCTAGAAAGCCATTGCTTTAAATCGCCATACAGGAGAGAGCTTTTGTCACCCCTTCTGAACTCTCATTGCACTTTACATATGCTTCTTTTCTAAGACATTGTGTTTTATTGTCACAAGGAATTTCTCTGCCTGCTCCCTCCACTAGGCTGAGCCCCCTTAAAGACAAGCACCATGTCTTATACTGTGTACCTGCTCCAAGAGCCTTCCCAAAGCCATCTCTGGCACACTGGAACTCATTAATTAAAGTGCTCTGAATAAACATGTGCATTAGTGAGTAAATGAATAATAGGTAACTTTACAAGATAATATTCTTAAAATATTACCTGAGAAAGCTGAATAATCGGAACAAAGGCAACAAAGTAAAGACAATAATGCATTTCAAATCCTAAACAATCACAGAGCAGTACCATCTCTCGTTGGCAAATAGGTGGGATGCCAGCCTTGATGGGCCTGCCACAGCTGGCTGGTCAGGGTCTGAGTGAGAGAGACTGAAGAGCACGCTTCCCAGGCACATTTCCAGTCCCTGGGAGAATCGCTCCTGTCAAGTTTATCAGCCAAATCCTCCTGATTACCAGAGGTCAAGAGCACATGCAGCAAAGCATTTCTCTACTCGCTTAGGCCAAGGAGAAACTTGATAGAGCGCCAGCAAGTACAATGAATGTTTTACCTTTTAAATGCTGAGGAGACAACATGTTCCTTTTAGCATTAATTGCTTCATTCAGAAGAAGCCTTTTAAAATCCGAGTCTGGTCTTTTTCCTTGACGAGCAATTTCAGGCTGCCTACCAAAGCTTTTGTTCGTTGGGAGGAAAGAGGAAGAGAAAGCATTTTGTTAAGGCATTTTAATTTTCATATTTAATGAAACAGATTGGGTAGCAGGTTCCTTTGATTTTATTTTTCTGTTCCCTGAATACCTTCTTGTATATTACATATTCTGCCGGGGCTTCCTGCAAGAACTTTTCTAAATTTCACAAGTTAAGGCTGTCAAATGTTACCCACTGAATCAAATATATTTCTTGCGCCAATATTCAGTTATTATTATTGTAACAGACCAATCATAAATCTCAAAGCTGGAGAGAAAGGGAACACGTACTGATGTTTCTCCATATTCTCTTGAGCACATAAAATTATATAACTCTCCAAAGCCCTCTTTTTATTGCTGCATCTAAAATGCTTTGTATTCTTTACAGGATAAATTCTTTAAAGGGGCTATTTCTCTTCAGCAAAGAAGAATTAATCAATCCACCAGAAATGTTATTTGTTTTAATTAATCAGCAGAGATGTAGAGAAAAACACCACTGGACTGAAGTCAGAAGACAAATTCACTCCTTCCAGCTATTATTTATTAAAATGTTTTCTCTCTTATTCTCCCTAATACAAGAAGGACAACGCATTTGCTTGTTTTTAGAACAAAACTAGAATAGTGCCTGGCACATAATAAGAGCTCAATCAATATTTGTGTAATAAAGGAGTAAGATAACCTAACTATTTGACTGAGTTCCTCTGGGCCTCAGTTTTTTCATTTGTTGAAAAACCAAAAGGATTGATCATCTCTGCATTTCTTATCTCACATAGTTATTGTAGGAACAAGTGACATAAATGATGGCTTTGTGAATCGGACAACTTATGCACATTAATAAAGGAGCAGCATCATTAGCAGTAGCAGCAGGTCTAAGCCTAACCTTATGACCTTGGCCAAGACTTTTCAATTCTCTGGGCTTTTGTTTCTCAACAATAAAAGGACAGGGTCGGACTAGATGATCTCTAAGTTTCCTTCTAGCTCAAATTAACTAAGATCTTTAAACCAGTCAACAGACTCCTTTAATACCCATGCTATGCAAAACACTCTTCTAGGAAAAAACGCCCAGGAAAAATTCGAGATTTCAAAGATAAATTAAAACCAATAACTTTTCTAAAATACTTTGTCCCGGTTATATTTTGAAATATAAAAGCAGGCCATTGGGGAAAAGCCTAGGGAGATGTGAAAACCAGATTTCACAAGAAAACTCATTTGGGGAAATCAAAAATTGAGTTAGCTTCTGGTATGCATCTTGTGGAGATCATTCTGACCTTCCAAATTGCTTGTGTAACAAACTTGGATTTAACATTTGGTGTTGGCTTTTACAATCTACCTAATGAGAAATATCTTTAAAAAGAGTAAGAACATGCTGCCTAAAAACATTCGGAAAAGATGTCAGAGAGAAAGTGAAGGAAAGAAGGAATATAAATATACTATTGTGATTTAAACAAGCTACTTATACTTCGTGTGAGTATATAGACAACTCAAAGCAATTCTAGGCGGCATGTGCGCATACATACACACACAAACACACACACACAGCTAAGGGAACCAACTCACTAACAAATATAAATGGTATATAAATACTAGATACTAAAGAAAATTAGACATATAAAAACACTGCTTTCTCTCAAAGGCATTTATAAAATCCTCCTGCATGATATAAAACTAAATATCTTTCCAACATAACATGTCCAATTTAAAATCATACCTGTACTCCAGAAATCTGCTCTTCTTCATTAGGCCTATTTTGAAAAATTTCATCTCAATCCTTCATATTTTCTACAGAAACCAAAAAGCACAACAAAAGCTTTTCTTGACTCCTGCTGTCTTGCTTCCTAAGTCCAGGGAGTTATCAAGTCTTATTGTCCCAACGACCCCCATCAAGTCCAAAAGAGGGCATGGGAAAACCTGCAGAAGGAAGAGTGCATTTGTCAGGATAGATCAAGCTCTGCTTCAAGAACAAATAATTCCAGAAATACCAGTGGCTTAACACAACAAACATTTACTTCTTGTTCAATTATAGTCTGATATAGATGGATTCTACTCAGTGGTTATTCTAAACTATGAGTCAGAGATTCAGGTTGCTTCTGCTTTTTAGCTACAAAATAGACAATCTTGTTTTCCCGATTCATCATTAAAAGAGAAGGAGGGGTACAGAATATGTGAGATATTTTTAAGAGCCCAAGCTTAAAAGTAGTTTATACATCTTATTGCTCACATTCCATTGGCCAAAATTCAGTCACATAAAATTCAGTCTTAACCTAACCTCGAGGAGTCTGAGAAATATTGTCTTCTGGAGTATCAAGGAAGCAGAAATGATGTGGTGAAACAGGGCTTTGTTTCAGCCACAAGGGCTGTTACCTAAATTAGATTATTTGTCCTATTAAAGAGATTTTTCAGGCACTAAAATCTACAAACTCTCAGGTTTATCTACCTAACTGACAAAAGCACTTCATAATTAAATTATTTCTATAATTGTTTTGGTTTTATCCTCCAAGCAAATAAAAAATTATAGATCTGTATTTTTATGTTGCCTACCACATTCTGGGACAAAAGATGTTTGCTCAGCGTAGTACTGTGCAATCTAATAGTTTATCTTTAGCTTTCCCACACATGTCCTTAATTTTAATTGAATAAAATGCTTTGTTATTTATATAAGTTTTCCCATTTCCTGCACACTCCTCTGAAACTGCAGAGAAACTAACAAGACCTGGGCTCAGATAGGGGGTGTGACCATGAGGAGAACTTAGAAGATTTTCAAAACACCAAAATTTCTTGACCCAGATCGAGGTTTACCAGGTTTGCCTTTCAGCTATAATGTAGACAAAATTTCCTGAGTCCTCTTAATAGTTTGGCTCTTCAGCCTTATTTAGCCAACCAACCCTCACTCATCTTTTAGGATTAATCCTAGTTATTACTTGTCTCTGGACAACCTTCCAGGCCTTCAAAGTCTGGTTGGATGTTCCTTTTATGTGAATTCAAAGTACATTGTACCACATGACTTTCTCACAGCACTCACCACACAGTATTATAAGCATTTTTTTTTTTAATGTCAGTATTCTTCAGTGAACCACTGAGCCAAAGATTCACATATTTTGGCCTTTCTAGTATGCCAGCCTCTTTGTCCAGAATATACATCTTAGAATTTGGTGAGAATAAAATATATTATCATTAGATTAATTGAAATAAAGACATTTACCTTAAATGCAGGTGGGCATAATTGACTTGGGCATATTCTCAACTACTGTTCTTTCAGAAGCAATTTTCTTTCCTTTTTTAACATCTAGAAATCTCTGTGGTGGCAACTCCAGACGTCATGTAACTGTTTTCTTTCATCCAGCATATTAAAGCTCTAAAAATTCCCAATCCCATTTTGAGCCAGTTGAGCACTGGATTGCAAACAACACAGCCTCCCCACCTTAATTTTAAAATGCATTCTTAGTATAGTGGTAATTGTCACTGCCTCTGACAGATGCTGATATTTGGGGTTTGTTTGTTATAACAGAATTACTTATTCTTGCTAATATAGAAATTTCCTCAAAATAAATCTTATAAAGTCATGAATTTTATGTTTTCCCACTGTATTTATTTTCAATCAAATCTGGTTTGTCCACATATCTCAACACTGGATTTTCATATTTTGAACATATTGTTACATTAGATCAATATTTTCATCAAGCCATGGCTCTGTGTGTGTATGTGTGTGTGTGTGTGTGTGTATTAGTATGTTTTAGAGCACAGTTAATAATGCCCTCTCAGGTATAATAGGTTACTGCTTGTCTCCCAGACACTTGTCAACTTGCTCATGGAGTGCTCTAGATGCCACTGCCATCCCCAGAACCTCCTTATCTGCTAACATGGCCTCCATCATGTCTGCCATGGCTAGAGCCAGAGCAGCTCCAGTGGACAGACTCCATTACTGGAAACTACTTGTATTGGTCCATTCTCACACTGCTAATAAAGACATACCTGAGACTGGGTAATTTATAAAGGAAAGAGGTTTAATTGACTCACAGTTCAGCATGGCTATGGAGGCCTCGGGAACATAGTATCACAGCAGAAGGGGAAGCAAACACATCCTTCTGTACATGGCAGCAGGAGAGAGAAGTGCTGAGCAAAGGGGGAAAAGTTCCTTACAAAACCATCGAATGTCATGAGAACTCATTTACTATCACAAAAACAGCATAGGGGTAACTGTTCTCATGATTTAATTACCTCCCACTGAGTTCCTCCCATAACATGTGGAGATTATTACAATTCAAGGTGAGACTTGGGTGGTGGGTGGTGACACAGGGCCAAACCATATCAATCTGCCCCAGCCCCTCCCAAATCTCATGTCCTCAAATTTCAAAATACAATCATGCCCTTCCAACAGTCCTCCAAAGTCTTAGCTCATTTCAGCATTAATCCAAAAGTTCAAGTCCAAAGTCTCTTCTGAGACAAGGTAAGTGCCTTCCACCTATGAGCCTGTAAAATCAAAAGCAAGTTAGTTACTTCCTGGACACAATGAAGGTATATGCATTGGGAAAATACACCCATTCTACGTGGGAGAAATTGGGCAAAACAAAGGGGCTAGAGGCCCCATGCAAGTCTAAAATCCCATAGGACAGTCGTTAAACTTTAAAGTTCCAAAATTATCTCCTTTGATTACAGGTCTTGCATCCAGTTTCATGGTGATGCAAGAGGTAGTCTCCTACAACATGGCATTGGGCAGCTCTGCCCCTATGGCTTTGTGAAGTACAGCCCCCTCTATCAGCTGCTTTCGTGGGCTGGCATTGAGTGCCTATGACTTTTCCAGGCACACAGTGAAAGCTTTATGTGGATCTCCCATTCTGGGGTCTGCAGGGTGGTGGCACTCTTCTCATAGCTCCATTAGGCAGTACCCCAGTGAGGACTCTGTGTGGGGGCTCTGACCCCACATTTTCCTTCCACACTGCTGTATCAGAGGTTCTCCATGAGAACTCTGCTTCTTCACATCCAGGCATTTCCATACATCCTTTGAAATCTAGACAGAGATTTCCAAACCTCACTTCTTGACTTTTGTATACCCACAGGACCAACACCACATGGAAGCTGCCAAGGCTTGGGACTTGGGACTTGGGACTTGCACTGTCTGAAGCAATGGCCTGAGCTGTACATTGGCCCCTTTTAGCCACAGCTGGAGCTGAAGCAGCTGGGATACAGGGCACCATGTTTCAAGACTGCAGTGGGGCCCTGAGCCCAGCCTACACAATCATTTCTCCTTCTTAGGCCTCCAGGCCTGTGATGGGTGGGGCTGCTGTGAAAGTCTCTGAACAAGCCCTGCATTTTCTTCATTGTCTTGGTGATTAACATTTGACTCCTTGATACCTATGTAACTTTCTGCAGCCAGCTTGAAATTCTCCCCCAAAAATGAGGTTTTCTTTTCTATCACATTGTCTGCCTGCAGATTTTCCAAACTTTTATGCTCTGGGCTTCCTCTTGAATGGTCTGCCACTTAGAAATTTCTTCTGCCAGATGCCCTAAATCATCTCTCTCTCTCTCAAGTTCAAAGTTCCACAGATCTCTAGGGCAGGGGCAGAATGCAGCCAGTCTCTTTGTATAGCAAAAGTGACCTGTGCTCCAGTTCCCAACAAGTTCCTCATCTCCATCTGAGACCACCTCAGCCTAAACTTCATTGTCCATATCATTGTCAGCATGATGGTCAATGCCATATTAATTAGTCTCTAGAAAGTTCCAAACCACACCTCCCTGTCTTCTGAGCTCTCCAAGTCTCTAGGAAGTTACAAACCTTTGCACATCTTCCTGTCTTCTTCTGAGCCCTCTAAACTGTTCCAATCTCTGCCTGTTACCCAGTTCCAAAGTCAATTCCACATTTTTGGGTATCTTTAAAGCAGCACTCCACTAGCCAGTACCAATTTACTATAATAGTCCATTCTCACACTGCTATGAAGACATACTTGAGACTGGGTAATTTATAAAGGAGAAAGGTTTAATTGACTCACAGTTCAAGTGGCTGGGGAGGCCTCAGGAAACTTACAAATATGGCAGAAGGCAGAAACAAGCACCTTCTTCACATGGTGGCAGGATGGAGTAAGTACAAGCAGGGGAGATGCCAGATGCTTAAAAAACCACAGATCTTGTGAGACTCTATCATTTTCACAAGAACAGCATGTAGGAAACTGCTCCCATGATCTAATTACCTCGCATTGGGTCCCTCCCATGACACGGGATTATGAAGATTATAATTCAAGATGAGATTTAGGTGAGGACACAGCCAAACCATATCACTGCTTGAACCCACAAAAGTGCTGGTTTCTTCTATCACTTTTGTATTTGGTTGAAGTCCTAAACCACAGGGCATGAAACCCTGCTTCCCCAGGGACTGTCCCTTTTGAGGGTCCAGGTGATATAACTGAAAGTATGAGAGAATAAACTCCCTATGATGAGAATTTTAACTACTGAGCAACAGGTGGTGGAAAGGCACTGGCAAAGAAATCTGTGTTCCCACATCCTTCCAGTTATGTCCCACATGATTGAGCAACCACTCATGATTTGTTACGAACACTTGGCCAATTCAGTAATGTGCCACCTTACATATGCTTACCTTCTTTTCCTCTTTACCTTCTTTTCCTTATTGCCCTCTTTTCCTCACTCTCCCTTCCCTGAGATTACCTCCCAATAAAGTATTTGCAAGACACTTTGCCTCAGGTAGAGGAAGTGAGATAATTTAAACTGGAGAAAGAGACTTTCTTAAAGCAAAGATCTTGGAGGACAGGCATGCTGGTGTGAAAAGTAAGGGGGATACAGCCAAGTCTAACTTCTCTTTGAGAGAGATTGTTTTAGTATTTTTTTATTACTTGTATTTTTAATTGGGGTAAAATATATGTAACAAAATGTACCATCTTTACCACTTTTAATTAAGTACATTCACATTGTTTTATAACAAATCTCCAAAGCTCTTTTTATCTTGAAAACTAAAACTCTACACCCATTAAACAACTCCTCATTCATCCCTTTTCTGAGGCCCTGTCCACCACCATTCCCCTTTCTATCTCTATGAATATGACTACTTCAGGTCCCTCATATAAGTAGAATCATACAGTATTTGTCTTTTTGTGACTGGCTTATTTCACTTAGCATGTTACTAACGTTCATGCATGTCATAGCAAATGTCAGAATTCCTTTCCTTTTTAAGGCTGAATACTATTCTGTTGTTTATGTATGCTACATATTGTTGATCTGTCAGTTAACACTGAGTTGTTTCTACCTTTTGGCTATTGTGAATAATGCTGCTATGAACACAGGTGTAAAAATATCTCTTTGAGATCCTGCTTTCAATTCTTTTGAGCATATATCCAGAAGTAGAATTGCTGGCTCATATGGTAATACTATTTGGAATTTTTTGAGAAACGACCATACTGTTGTCCATATTAGCTATACCATTTTACATTTCCACCAACAGCATGCAAGGATTTCAATCTCTCCACATCCTTGCCAACAGTGGTTGTGTTCTGTTTTTCTGGTTTTTTGGGTTTTTTTTTTTTTTACAGTAGCCATTCTATTGTGTGTGGTTGGTATCTCATTGTGGTTTCGATTTACATTTCCCTGACAAACATTTGTGAAAGGTATTTTAAAAAACTATTAGTAGATTAAAAGAAGTAACCTACCAAGAAGTCTCACAGAGAAAAAGAGAGATGAGAAGATTTAGACCTTCTTATTTCTCTCCTTGGCCTCCATACTGAATGCAATTCCAAACAAGATAAAGAGTAACAGAATTTTGGCAGGTGGACCTTATGCTAACTGCTAGTAATATCTAATAAAATTTAGAGACCATGCCCCATTCACAGTAACACTGTGGAACACAGTCTTGTGTTTTTATAGTTTAAAGCCCAGGGCTACAATCCTGGCAGAAGATATAGTGTAAGGGCCATTAGACAACCATTAATACTTCAAAAGTCTGAATAATAAAGCATAACTCTGCAAGACAAATCTACACCTTCTTGGGACCAGTGAAAATCCAGCTACAAAAGCAAAATATAGTAAGCCCTTGCCAATCACTAAGGTCAAATACCCAAAAGAGCTTGTTCTACAAAATTATCAAAGCCTATACCTACTGCCTTAGCTACTGGGGAGGGCTCAACTTCTCCTAGATTTCAGCCTGCAAACATCAGCACTTGGGACTCTTTCTTAAGGTTTTCAGTCCATGCACCAATATGTTGAAGTTTATGATGGGAGGCAATAAATAACACTCTTCTCTCAAATTCTGATCCATTTGAGAAATAATTCAAGAATTGACAAAAATTTAAAAAACTGTTTTACTACATAGAAAATGGCTTCTTCTTCCATCTCAGTTTTTGTGCTCCACTCCCCGAATTGAACACATTCACTCTGCCTTAAGCAAAGTTGCACAATACAACCACAAGCTGCTACCTGGCAGAGTAGTTGTGTGCCCTGGGATCAAGTCTCTTCAATAGCGGGTGAAATAAAACAAGGGTAAGTGCCCTCTTCCCTTTACTTCTGTAGAAACAGAAAATCCTACTTTATATTCTAAAGGAGATACAGTAGGTATAGAGCTCTCTTACTGTCTTCTTACAGACACAGCTATAGTTCACAGTCCTGTTGAGTTGAGATTTTCTGTGAGTCTTGCCATCCCTCAGGGCTATAACTGACTAAGCCAGTTAACAATCTATTTAACCTTTAAATACTACTCATGTATATAGCATTTCTATTACCCACCTTTCTGGACCAAGTGACAGGATTAAAATATTAAACTATGTAGAAATAGGATACTGGGCTCCATCTCAAAAACACAGGCCAAGCCTGCATTTAGTATTAGCATTGCTAGCCCTATTCTTCCCTGTGGCTGGGCAAATTCTTATTTGGAAGGAATGTGTGGGGTGGAGGGGTAAACTCTTATCCTATATGTCATTTGTGAAATAAAACCAATGATCTCCTTTAATTCCAGCACTTTGGGAGGCCAAGGAGGGAAGATCACCTGAGGTCAGGAGTTTGAGACCAGCCTGGCCAACATGGTGAAACCCTCTCTCTACTAAACATACAAAAATTAGCCGGGCATGGTGGTACATTCCTGTAATCCAGCTACTTGGGAAGCTGAGGGAGGAGAATTGCTTGAACCCAGGAGGCGAAAGTTGCAGTGAGCCAAGATCGTATCACTGCACTCCAGCCTGGGTGACAAGAGAGAAACTCCATCTCAAAAACAAACAAAGCAACAATAACAACATAACAAGCCAATGATCTGAATGATCTAGACTTTGGCTATGGTTATTTAAAGAAGAGAGTTGAAATTAAAACACACATGCACTTTACTTTTTCAAATTATTGACTTTGCCTTTGGCTTTCAAGAGCTAGAACTTATTTGAAACTTAACATTTGGAAATAGTACTATTTTTTTTCTCTCTGTATCATTCTTAACCAAGGGCAACAACTATGAAAACTTTTCTTTAGCTGGGTACAGTGGCTCATGCCTGTAATCCCAACACTTTGGGAGCTGAGAAAGGAGGATTGCTTGAGGCCAGGAGTTCAAGACCAGCCAGGGCAACAAAGTGAAAGCCAGTCTCCACAAAAAGTAAAAATAAACTAAGTGAGCGTGGTTGCACATGCCTATGGTCCTAGCTACTTGTAAGACCTAGGTGGGAGGATCTGAAGCCCAGGAGTTCAAAGCTGCAGTGAGCCAAGATAGTGCCACTGCACTCCAGCCTGGGTAACAAACAATAAAATAAAATTTTAAAAGTCTGAGTCTCTAAAAATAAAAAAAAGAAAAGAAAATGTTATCTCTAGTGCCTGAATGATTGGGAAAGGGTGATGGAAAGCATAATACATTTTTTTAAAAATCTTCCAATTTAATATCTCTGAAAACTATTTTGTTGCATGTGGAAATAAGACCAGAAGCCTCTAGATGGTAAAACTATATATTTTATTTCTAATTTAAACTTTTCTAACAATCCTACTTTATTTTTAAAATCAGAAAATAATACTCAAGTGTTTGTTAAAGTATAGTGCTATCACTTGGCCAGTTCATGTAAGAAGAAAATTACTTAGATTTTTATAAAGCATTATTTTCTCACCTATGAAATTGTTATAATATTAACAAATTCTTTTGAAGTTTTTAAGCATAAAAAATGCCCTAAACACGTAGCATCTAGGTGCCTGGTGCAACATCTGTGCCCAACACGTTGGTTTCCTTCCATCTAACATCAAAAGAGATTGCTCTAGAGCTGGAAACACTGAAGCTGCATTCACTAGTTACCCTCAAAATACCCCACAGTAAAATTATCTTCATAGAAGTTTCCTCATGTAATAAGGGGTTCTGGTACTTCAGCTGGCTGAATAGTAAAGTGAAACTTTTAATATGATTAAATATCTGGCTTTTCTTTTTGTCATAAAAAAATTCTTGACTCAGAAACAATACCAATTCTACACAAATTCTCCAATAATATAGAAGGGAACACTTTTCAATGAATTTTACGAGGCTAGCATTACCTTGAAGCCAAAATCATACCAAGAGATAAAATTATAGACCAATGTATCTCACAAACATAGATGCAAAAATTTGTACAAAGTACTAGCAAATAAAATCCAGTAGCATATGAAAAGCATAGCACATCATGACTAGGTAGAGTTGGTCCCAAAAATGTGAAGCCAGTTCAATATTCAAATATCACTTAGTGTAATTCATATCAACAGAATACAAAAGAAAAAAACAAATGATCATCGCCATAGACACAGAGAAACACTTTGACATAATCTGAGATTCATTTATGATTAAAAACTCCCAGAAAACTAGGAATAAAAGAGAATTTCCACAACCATATGAAGGGCACCATCAAAAGAGTTAAGATAATATTAAATGATGAAAGACTGAATGCTTTCCCCAAAGACCGGAATCAAGGCAAAGATGTTCACACTATTTCTATTCAACAATATACTGAAAGTCCAAACCAGTGCAAAAAGGCAAGAAAAAGAAAAGAATACAGGTAGGAAAAGGAGAAATAAAATAGTCTTGATTCACAGGTAACATGATTACCAAAAGAGAAAATCTCAAAGACATACTTTAGAAAGCTATTAGGACTAATAAATGTATTTAGCAAAGGTGGAGGATACATGGGCAATCATCTTTCTGTATACAAATGATTCTCAACTTATGATGAAGTTACATCCTGAAATATCTATTATAATTTTTTAAAAGCATCATAAGTTGAAAATTCATTTAATGCTGGCAACACAGCAGATGGTCCCTGGCTAACAACGATTAGACAATAATTTTTTACATTACGATGGTGTGAAAGCAATACACATTCAGCAGAAATTATAACCCTATCATGAATAAGAAGCTTCCCAACTTATGATGAAACTAAATCTTGATAAATCCATCATAAAGTTGAAAAATTGTAAGTTGGACCACTATAAGCAGGGAATGAACACTTGAAAATTAAAATTTTAAAGCATTATTTACAATAGCAACAAAAAGCCTGAAATATTTATGGGCAAATCTTACAAAATATCTCTAAGACCTTTATACTGAGAACTACAAAATACTGATAAAAGAAATCAAAGACTACCTAAATAAAAGAAGATACATACTATGTTCATGAATCAGATGACTCAATGTCATTAATTTGTTAATTTCCTCTAAATTAACCTACAGGTTCAATGCAATTCCAGCAGGATTTTTTCTTAGAAATTGACATGCTGATACTAAAATTTACAAAAAAAGGCAAAGAAAAAACAATAGCTAAAACATTTTCTAAAGCAAAACCAAAGTTGGAAGACTAACACTACTTAACTTCCAGACTTACTTAGAAGCTATAATAGTCAAATCAGTCGATATTAGAGAAAGGTTTTATATACCTATTATATAATTATTATATATATTATTTTATATATCTAATATGCGTGTGTGTGTATATATATATATATTAGAACACAATATAGTAGAACACAATGAAGACTCCAAAGGCAGATCTACATGTGGAAAACCGAGCTTCAACAAAGATGCAAAGGCAATTCAATAAAGAAAAGGTGGTCTTTTCAATAAATATTTCTGGAACAATGAAAGCCCATTTACACAAAGCAAAACAAAACACCTAGACACAGACTTTGTACCTTATAAAAACTTAACTGAAATTGGATCACAAACCTAGAATTATAAAACTTCTGTGTAAAAATTAGAAAACTTCCAGAAGAAAAAGCAGAATTTAAAAAAATACCAAAAAATTTTGTAACTGTGGAATAAGCAAAGCGTTCTTAGATAGGGCATCAAAAGTCTAAGCAAATACAATTTTTTAACACATTTTACCTAATCAAATATAAAAACTTTTGCTCTTGAAATGATACAGATAGGAAGATAATACAAAGCACAGACTGGGAGAAAGTATTTCCAAATGATATGTCTAATGTGGACTTGTAACCAGAAAAGAAAGGAAGTCTAGAAATTCAACAATTAAAAACCAATTTAAAAGTGGACAAGCACTTGAACAGAAAATATAAAAATGGCAAATCAGCCATGAAAATTGAAGCCATAATGAGATACTGTCACACACTTAGCATAACAAATTTATTTAAACTGGTACTACAAAGTGGAGCAACTAGAACTCCTCATTCATTGGTGATGAGAATGTAAACTGTTACAGCCTCCAAGGAAATGGATTTGGCAGTACCTTTTAAGTTACACATATACTACACAATGCAGCAATCCCACTTGCAGGTTTCTACCCAAGTGAAATGAAAACCTATATTCACGCAAAATCCTGTATGCAAATGTTTATAGCAGCTTTATTTGCAACCACCAAAAGCTGGAAACAGCTGTGGTACATGCATACAATCAAATACTACTCAGGAATAAAAAGGAGCAAACTGCGGATACATGCAACGTAAATGAATTACAAATACATTATTCAAAGAAGACTAGGACACAAAAGGCTTAATACTGTATCAGATTCCATTTCTGACATTTTCGCAAAAGGGGCAAAAACAGATCAATGGTTGCCAGGAGAGGGGGATTAACTACAAAGGAGCACTGGAGAATTTGGGGGAGTGAGAGAAATGTTCTACATGTTGATTATGGTGGTTGTTACAAGACTGGGTGTTTACAAACTCATAGAATTGTGTACTAAAAGGAAATGTATGTATATTTTACCTGAATTCAAGAGGGGGGAAGAAAAAAAATAGTTCTTGATTGTAAGCAAGTGTGCCTTTCAGTAAACACACTTACATGTATTATACACATTCATTTTCTATAATTCATTGTAATTTTTTTCCTGAGTTTCTATTCTGCTGGATTGGTGGACAAACTTATCTTCAATTCTTCCTGAGAATTATCTTTTATCTCTTGGTCTCCAAAATTTACTTCATTAACCGTGAAGTAGCAAGGTGGGAGCACAGGTTGCAAGGGATCAATAGTCATAGGTTCACAGATGTTGCTGCATCTATTGTCCCAGGACATATGACCCATTATATGTGGTAACTCCAGGTAATTCCCACTGTTTCCATGTCACTCTTACAAGGCTGATGTGTGTCAACTTTATCATTGCATTACATGCACTAGATAGTCATTTCTTCTTTAGGATCTTGCTGATGTTCCATCAGCACTGCTGATGGAAGAATCCTTCTTCCTCCAGACCACAGAGGTCTTTCATTCATCCATTTCATTCATCCCTTCCTCCTCTTTTCCTTCTCTCTCTCTCTGTTCTGTCTCCTACACAGCCCAGAGGAAAACTGTGCTCTCTCCTCCGACTGTTTCTGACCAAAATACTTTGTCTTTACCCTTAAATACCACTTTTACCTTCTCCGCAAAACTCTCTAAGTTCCCCTAAGGGCTTAGGCTTTTTCATGACAAATGTCAGAAAGACAAGCAGGCTATTTCTGAGTTCATCCCTTTTCCTGCCTCCCCTGAGGCAATCAAGCACAGAGTTAACTACAGGAGTGCAGGGAGAGCAAAGCAAGATGGAAACACTGGTAGGAAAAACAGATTGGTGTCTTAAAACACAGTTCCACCTCACCTGATTAAAAAAAAATTTAAAGGCGCTACCTTCATTGCACTCTCTTTTACAGGAAGATTGAAATACTTGAGCAAATTATCCCATTTCATAAGGTACATAAATGTTGGTTATTGATTTGATATTGTTGAAATTATGTTACAAAATTATGCTATTCTTCAGAAAACAGAAACAGAAAGAATTTTTAGTGTATGGAATAATGTGTGAACTAAGTGAAAAAGAATGCGCATAAAAATCTTACTAAGAAAAGTTGTGGATCTATCAGCATTCCGTACAGTTGTTCTGATGCAAAAAAAAAAAAAAAAACACAGATTATAAAAAATAAAATTTATGGAAATGGTGCTGCCAAATGTTAAGTAAGAATTAATCAGGGAAAAAGAGTAATTAATTCACATACTACACATTCTCCTTTTTTCATCCTCTGTCACGACAATTATGTACTTTTTAGAGGGACATCTGGAAACCTAAGTTCACTTAAAACGTTTTCTTTCTAGCAAGCAGCCAGCCAGGAATCTCCATGTTCTATAAGTTGCTGTCAGCTTGCCTCTGCTTCCAGCTCCAAATGAAGTCAGCCTGCCTTGCTTCCAGACAGTCTAAACAATCGCAGATTGGCTCCAATTGCAGAGCACACGATCCAGATGTCCAGGATTCAAGGAAGCCTGGGCATACTGTTCAGATATAAATAAAGCCCCATATTTGTTGGTGGGTTAAAGAAACCATACCTAATTGGATAGGCAACCAACCTGGTTTCTCCTTGAGGGCATATAGTCAAAGTGAAGTGGTGACCTCCCCATTTTACAAAGTATCTAAGTAGCAAATAGATGACTTTGGATGGTGTATCCACAGGGGAGTCAAAGAGAGTTGGTTTAAATGGCCTATAAAATCTCTTGTTACCGTATGACCTTATAATTCCATGAAATTTTTTTTTCAAAGAAGTGAGAAAAAATACTTCATTATAAGAAATTTCTCTTCTATAATGAGTCAAAGCCTGGATGATTCCATAGAGATAAAAACAAATGTTACCATATTTAGGAATTCTATACCCTGAGAGATAAATCAGAGAGATAGGGTACAATGTAAACAATGCTTTTAAAATTATATATTTAGTAAAAATTATATAATTTTACTAAATTATAAATTTAGTAAAAAACTTAGTGATATACACATTTTTTTCATTTAAAGCAGGTTTGTGCTAATGTGACTGTAATAGGATCTTATGATTTGCTGGATGCAGGTGAATGAACAACAGATCCTACCAATTTGAAATAATATAAAAAATTGATATGATTCAATATGAAAACAAAAAGGCTAAGGGGTGAAATTTCTGTGAGGGAATGATGCTGCACTGCTTTTTATCCATATGTTATTGTAAAGGTGACAACTAGTACAATGAGGTAAATCAATAGGAAAAAAGACGATTTGTGTTAGACATGCATGAAGCAAAAGGTATTTTTGAAGAATTTTTACTTTTTTAAGCCACTCTTTTGACAAAAACTAGTATTTTAATTTCTACTAATTTCTCTTACAAGAAAATATATAAATGTGTTCAGATGCAAAAAAATTTTCTGCATTTAAGCAAGATATATTACATATAGGCTGTCTGAGGTCCTGAAGGCACCCCAAAAAATGTGATTAAATGAGATACCCCCTTCACATTCCCCTACATAATAGGTCACCTAAAGAAAACAAGTCATAAAAGTCAGAAGATTGCAGGAGGTAAAAGGGAAATCTCTGTACCTTCAGCTCAATTTTGCTGTGAACCTAAAACTGCTCTAAAAAGTAAAACTCTGTTTAAGAAG
The DNA here is from genome assembly GCA_004027835.1 of Alouatta palliata. NCBI lineage: Eukaryota > Metazoa > Chordata > Mammalia > Primates > Atelidae > Alouatta > Alouatta palliata. The sequence goes on from PVKV010003276.1 coordinate 45,900, forward strand.
TCAGGGTACTGTATTTTAACTAGAACCTTCCAAAGGAACAAATACTATTCCTTCCAAGATTAAAAAAAAAATCACATTACATGCACTTAAATTATCTTTTAAGAGACTCTAATTTTGTTTTTTAAATTACTAACAGAAAGAGCACTAGTCTAAGAGTAAACATGTCATCTCAACTCTGACTGCAGCTTCACACATCGCCAGGTATGTGAGTTTGTGTTAGTTTTTTCATTTCTCAGGGCCATAGGTTCATCAGATGGAAATCGGGACAATAGTAATTAGTCTTATCTACCTAAAACTACAGAAACATGAAAATTCTTTGAAAAACACAAGGTCATATACAAAAGTAAGCAAAGAAGAAGAAAAACAGTATGTGATAATTATTTATTACATTTATTCCAAATGTTATAGTCATTTATTCATTCATCCAGTCATCCAGGAAATATTATGTGAACAACCAACATAATCCAGGTTCTCTGCCAGGCACTGGGGATTCCACAGTAAACAAAGCAGACAGAACTGCTTCCCGAATTTATAGTCTAATGGAAAAGACAGGCACTAAATAATCATATCATTAAATATATCATTAAAATTTTTATATTTGCCATAAGAAAAATTTAAAGGCGGTTACAAAATTATAATGGGTGATCCAATTTAGATAAGGACTGGGGTGGGGGCAGCTAGAAAACTTTTTAAAAAGATGATCAGAGATTTGAAGCATGAAAAGTTGGCAGAGCAAAATTTGGAGGGATGGGGTTGCAGGCAATATTACTAGGATAGGGGAAAGAGAAAAGCACAGTCAAAGGCCTTGAAGTGAAAATATTGACATCCTTAAGGTAGTAGAAGGCCAAGGTGGCTGTTGCTGTTTTTGTTCATATGGTCATCATGATGATCTCATACTGCTTTTGAGAATAGACCAAAACAATTGTGAATATTGACACACTAGTTTTTTGTTGTTTTGTTTTGTTTTCTTATTGCACGATCTCTTTGTTTTTCAGTTTTTTCTTTTTTTAAAATTTTCAGTTCCCAGGTACATGTGCAGGATGTGCAGGTTTGTTACATAGGTAAATGGGTGCCATGGTGGTTTGCTGCCTCTGTCAACCCATCATCTAGGTATTAAGCCCGGCATGCATTAGCTACTTTTCCTGATACTCTCCCTTCCCAACCCCAACATGCCCCAGTGGACACACTAGGTTTTACTTAGGCTGAATTTCCTATCTTCTTCTTCTTCTTCTTTTTTTTTTTTTTTTTTTTTAGAGATGGGGTTTCACGTTGTTGGTCAGGGTGGTTTTGAATTTCTGACCTCAGGTGATCCACCCACCTCGGCCTCCCAAGTGCTGGGATTACAGGCATGAGCCACCACACCTGGTTGAATTTCCTATCTTCAAAAAATGTTTCCGATTTTGAAAGTCTCCATATCCAAAGTAAGCTTCTAATCCCTATATACCTAGTAATTATTGTGTCAGAAGGACATTTTTGACATCTTCTATTCTGTAGGCTTCAAAGAGAAATCAGCTTGCTAAAATTAAGAATTTGATAAAGTAAACTGGTAGATCAAAATATATCCTGAGGAAAACAAAGACCCCAAACCAGCAGTTGAAGTTCCTAAGATTGTTGGGGATAGAAAAGGGAAAATAAGGGAGATGTTATCTTGACTCCACATACCTACCACGTATGTACTCAAACTGTCATAAGTAGAAGAGGAACTTAGACTCTAAGAGAGAGGCTGATATCAGAGAGGCTCATTGTGGTAAGTTAGCAGGGGGAGCAAAATGTGCCTCAATGCATGAAAAAGAACTAATAGTGGGAGAAGTCTAATATGGCAGGGTAAAGAAATAGGTATTCTTCTGGAAGTCAACAATAAGCCATAAATTTCAGTACAGATTACATTCCCTCTGAGGGCCACATAGAGAAGATTCAGATGCTTTTCAGGACCAACTTAATGAGTAACTTTTAAAGTTTCTTCTAACACTGAGACATACCATTGAGAAAATCCTCCTTAACAGAAAGGTTTAGGATACTATTCTCAGGAAAAGTTAAGTTTCATCTCTCCAAAGTATTGATCAATTAGAAATTCTGATCAGGAGTGGGATGTCCTTAATAACACCATCAGAGAGCTATAGATAGCTTTGTAAACTATAAATGATTTCTACAAACCACTGAGTCATGAAGAGAATTTTTATTGGAAATCTTTAGCATTTCTCAGCATGTATTTAGAAGAAAGAGTTTGGTTAGAGAATTAGGGTAGAAGAACCCAAGTACCTGGCTTGTGCCAAAGTGTTTTGCATGAGGTCGTGGAAAAACTTGAATCATGATTCCTCAAAGCTGATGGGGATGAGTCAGTAAAGTTACGGAGGCAGAGTAGACACTGAAGGTTGAGGAGTCATGCAGGTGAAGGTAACAGGGCAGAGGAAGGCATTTTAATATGAGACAAAGAGCAAGAGTGTCCAAAGAAAGGAGAAACATCCAATAAAATGCACGAATTAATAGTTCATGTGGGTATACGTTGTGTGAGCTAGTTTGGTTAAGAGGGAAGCTGGAGTTTAATTCATGAAGCAGTAGATATTGATCTAGTAGGCCAGGGTTTCTTAACCTCCAGTTTCTGTTCGTCTTCTGAAAAAATAAATATAGCCTCTTATAGGTGCAAATTGGGGCTTTGTTCTGATACACTACAGTTTCCCTTAAGGAATGTGCCAACTCAGACTGAGCCAAGTGAGAGTACTGGGTTAATATTTATGTTGACTTAAGTATGATTAGAAGACAAGATGGGACATATAGTTTGATTAAAATTTTGTTGGTGCCGGGCACGGTGGCTCATGCTTGTAATCCCAGCACTTTGGGAGGCCAAGGAGGGTGGATCATGAGGTCAGGACTTTGAGACCAGCCTGGCCAAGATAATGAAACCCCATCTCTACTAAAAATGCAAAAATTAGCCAGTTGTGGTGGCGCACACCTGTAATCCCAGCTACTAGGGAGGCTGAGGCAGGAGAATCACTTGAACCCAGGAGGCAGAGGTTGCAGTGAGCCAAGATTGTGCCACTGCACTCTAGCCTGGGCAACAGAGTAAGACTCCATCTAAAAAAAAAAAAAAATTATTGGATAATCATGCTGATCGAATTTTAAAAGAGAACCTGCTATAATAAATTCTCCCTTAATTTCCCTTTGCAATTCCATTCCAGATGACTGCTGGACTATTTAGGTGGCATTTACTGAATATCTACTACCTGCCAAGCACTGTAGTTAGTGCTTTATCATCAGCACAAACCTGTGAAGTAGATGCTATTCTCATCTCACAGAAGGAGAGACTCAATGAGGTTAACTTCTTTATTCATTTATTGAGTCAACATACATCAATTAAGCACCTCCTAAGTGCTACTGTGGGTGGCAACTATTTCTTCGTCTGTGTAGCTCTCCCTTATTCTGGGAACAGTTCCTCTTTCCTTCTTGGGTTATCCCCTATCTTTAGTCTATCCATAAGTATCACTAACATTTCTATTTTCTCACCTAACCCCTCTCCCTTGACCACATCAATGGTAAACAGACTTAGTATTTTGGAAAATGAGACTAAGAGAAAGTCAGGATAAAGGCTCATCAATAACTAAAAACTATAAAATGAAAAACTCAGGAACTGTGGTGGGCTATGCTTTTTGCCAGCTAGAAGAAGTCCATGGTGAAAGGGAAAAATGAAGGTGACATGATGAGAAACAGCAGAGACATGAGACAGAGGCTGGATCCTGACGACAGTCATTACTCTGTATCATTGCTGTGTCTTTTCAAAAACTGGGTGTTCATCTCTGCCTTAGACCTCTGATTATATCCCAGTATCCTTCAAGCAATTGTTTCTGTGTGAGCTTGGCTTTGGGGCTTGTTTTTTGACTTATTTGTTTTTACTTCTAATAGCCTGTCACCATGTTAGACATGTAAGCCAGAAGATTAAAACACACACACACACACACACACACACACACACACACACACATACACACACACACACACACACACACACACAGTCTCTATCTCATGTTATGTAAGAAATGTTTCATAAGGACACATGGAATGACTGTCAGTGGTGTAGGGTAGGAACATGATCCCCTAGGTTGTGTATCTGAATCATCCAACTATCCTTTTCCCTTGACACTCCTCCTCTGCAAGATCTTGATTCACTTTCTCCCTCAAGGCCTGGGCATGTCTGGCTAAGAATTTTGTTACACTGAGCACAGTAATGGATGAAAGGGGACTGCAAACATTTTCTGCAAAAGGTCAAATAGTAAATATTTTAGCTTTAGGGAATATATAGACTCTGTCACAACAATTAAACTCTGCTCTTTTTATCCAAAATTACCCATAGAGAACACTGAGTGGGCATGCTTGTGTTCCAATAAAACTTTATTTACAAAAACAAGTGGCAGGATGACTTTGGTCCCTGGGCTGCTGTTTGCTGCCCTGGCTCTGCGTATTTGGAGGCAAAGTAAAGATGAGAACCAGGATGTGGAGTGTTAACTGATTGGCAGAAATGTGTACCAGGAGCTCTGGAATTACAAAGTACCAAAATAAACTACGGGCATCAGGAAAAATATGTTTCTGCAAAAGATGACGCCTTAGTTGAGACTTCAAGCTAAAGAGGAAGTTAGCCGGAGCAAGGAGAGATGAAGAGAAAAATCAGCATTTACAAGTGCAATGAGCTTTGGGAGACACTGGCATTTGAAGACCTACTAGAAGTTTCCCATGATTGGGCAAAATACGTGTTAGGAAAAATGGCAAGAAATATTAATACGATGAAGCCGAAAAGCAAGATAAAGTTTTTTTAAAAAAAACTTAATAAACTTAGAAATTTGAACTATATCCTAAAACCTTGGGGAGCCTTGGAAGAATTTAAAGCAAACAGAACAAATATCATCTGATTCCTTTAAAAAAAATTATCTCTCTAAGCTATAAAAAGTAGGAACAGGGATTCCAGGTAGGAAAACATGGTAATTATTCAGATGTAAAGGGATGAGGGCTTGAATTTAGGTAACAGAGTCAATTTACATACTAGAACTGTCAAACAAAACTTCAAGACAGGTTACACGTAGGGCCAAGAAAAAAGAAAAAGACTATTCATAGGAAAACTGAATGGATAAGAGGGAAAAGCCACCAATTTTAAACATGTGAGGCATAGCAAATGTAGCTTGGTACATGTTGTGTGTGAGATGCCTGTGGGCCATTCAAGAAGAAATATAGATGGAGAATAAGAAGCTGGCTCTGGGCCAGGGGCAGTGGCTCACACCTGTAATCCCAGCACTTTGAAAGGCCAAGGCAGGCAGAACATGAAGTCAAAAGATAAAGACCATCCTGGCCAGCAAGGTGAAAACCAATCTCTACTAAAAATACAAAACTTAGCTGGGCGTGGTGGCATGTGCCTGTAGTCCCAGCTACTTGAGAGGCTGAAGCAGGAGAATGGCTTGAACCCAGGAGGCAGAGGTTGCACTGAGCCAATATCCTACCACTGCACTCCAGGCTGGTGACAGAGCAAGACTCCATCTCAGAAAAAAAAAAAAAAAGAAAGAAAAAGAAAGAAAGAAGAAGAAGCTGGGTCTGGAGGTAAGTCAGCTTTTTCTATACATTTGCTTACTACAGATAGCCATAGAAGGTAGGTGCTGTCATTATTCTTATTTCACAGATGAGGAAATTGAGGCCAAAGAGAGGCTAGGGGGAGTGTTTTCTGCAATAACACTAAAATTACAGAATTGGGTATTAGCTGAATATAGGAGCACATGACCAGGACATTTGGAAAGACTGTGTGGGATGAGAAGGATGACTGAAGTTGAAACCCCAAAACAAAGACTTTTAAGGGATAGAGAGATGAGGAACATGGTAGTAATATCCCCTCTAGAGCCAGAATATTTGAGCCCAAATCCCAACTCTGATGCTTATTAGTAGCTGCATGACTTAAACTAAAATTTTAAATACCTCTATTTCTTAGTTGTCTCATCTGCAAAAACAAACAAACAAAAATAGCACCAAACTCGTAGGGTTGAATATAGCAACTAAGAAGATGTATGTAAAAATCTGATCATGCAGCACAGTGAATATTGAGTACTCAGTAAATATTTGCTATTATTTGCATTATTAATTTAAAAAGAAAATTTTAAAAAAAAGTTAGATTAAAGGTTGGGCAGACAGCCCAAGGACTCTAAAAGATCTCAGAGAACAGATGAATGGAGTGATACATGCAATGATCAAGGCTTGTAGTTAGAAAATGAGGTCCTGAAGTTTGTGAAAGTCAAGGAATTGGATGGTCCTGAATATTGACCATCCAGAACAATAGTAGGGCTTAAAGAAAGATGGAGAATTGCAAATTGTGTGTTTAAATATTCAACGAATGTGGAGAGAAATTAAGAGTTCCGTGGTTGACAGAGTCCATGGTGGACAGTGCGGGGTGAGTGTGAAATGTGGAGAACTTGGACGGTTTAGCCAAATACCTTATTTTTTTTTTTAATAGAAATGTTAAATTGCAGGAAGAATAATGTGTTGGAACAGTAATGTGTGACATAAGAAGAAGTCACATCGCTCCAAATTTAGGGTAAGACTTCATATGTGTTAGAAGTCCATTAAGAGGACTTCCAACAAATGGTATCCCTAGGGAGACCAGGTTTCAATTAGGGCACAAGATAGAAAAGGAAGTATACAAAGAGACTGAAAATATGAGGGTTCGCTGGCATAACAGGCTAACTTCAAGGGTACTATGCAAAGAGTTGGAAGGGGGAGGATGTGGGAGGGAAAGAGAAGCGAAATCAAAGCAGGACACAGATGCAGGTATGTGACAGAGGAGCTGTAATCACCAAAGGGCATGGCTGCCAAGGAGAGTTGGAATGTGAGGCCTGGCAGAGTGCATGGCCTTCAAATTTCCAAAAGAAACTTTGGAATAAAGTTGTTTTGATGCTAGAAAACCATGGCATTTGCTCAGAGTTCCAAATAGTATGTTGTGAAAATATGATGCCTCCAAGCTAATATTTTTCTGGATATGCAAGGCAGGACTTTCTTTTACCAGAAACTTAGCTTGTGGTGGAAGCCACTGGCAGATGAGAGGGCACAGATTTCTCTTGGTGGGGCCAACTGCTGTCTAAACTGGTCAAGGAGGCTATCCAAGTTCTCATCACAAGGTTTATATTTCAAGCCTTAATCTAACAGAGCCAAGGTCTGTGCTTTCTGTACCACCGTACCTCTAAATAAAGCCAACTATCGATAACTACTCACTACTTTTCAGGGTCATTACTGAGAGCAAACGAGTTACTCTTTGCAAAAGAGTACATACATTTTGGAAGGGAAGACACACTGTACAAATACTATGTCACTATAATTACCAAATAATTCATTATGTGACAGTTACTGATGTATACTAGAACTAAGACATGAAGCGCTATGGAGCAGGGTGGAGAGATTTCGCAAGGATTCTTGGAGGAGGTGAGATTGGAGATGACCCTTGAAGGATGTTTCATTTTCCCCAAGAATACCTTCCCTCTAGATCTCAGACATACCCTTTCTATCTCCATTTCAATGCAGCTGAGGCAATTTGGGCTTCAGGGGAGAATGAGGGAAAACTGGAAAGGCCTCCTTGTGGCAACTGAAGCTGGGTGTGGGACAGTGAACTAGAGCCCACCTACCTCTCAGGCAGTCATCTTCCCTTGGAAAAAACACTCCTCGCTGCTCCGGCCCAGCTCCTGGGGCCTGACCTCTTTTTCAAGCCTGCTTATCGAGCTTGAACTCCTCCAGCTGGATCTTGTTTTTTATTTGGCTCCTTCTTTCCAGCTGTTTCTCTTTCAGTCCTCTCTTCTTGATTCTTGAAAGCAACTGTAGCCAAGCCTCATCCTCCTGCCCAGGACAAGGCATAGAGATTGTATCGAGACACGTTGGACCTACGTGGGACGAAAGACAGGTGTCCATCATTGGACCTCTGATAGAGGTCTCCTTTGGGAACCTCTGAGCCTCCTCTAGGTATTTGGAATTCAGAAAAACAGGACTAGATAACCCAACATGTATAAACAAGATGAAGAGAGATTTTAGCATGATGGAAAGGGACATTATCATTTTCCCAGGTAGTAGCTGAAAACCAATCTGGGTCTGGAGGTGGCAGCCCCAACTCTGAGCATCCATGGTTGACTTCTTTTTCATTTTAAGCAATTGAGCTATGGGGGCTCTAGGTCAGGCCCCACATATTACATAGCTTTTATCCAGCTATTAGGCCCAGCATGTATAGAGCAAGAAATCCACCTCTACCACCACATAAATAACTGAAACACTGCAGAAAGTTTTCCCCAAATTCCCACGCCACAGATCTGGGGGTATGCCTCCACCTCCAGGAGGAAGTGGCTTCCTGGAAGGCTGAAGGAGATGGAAAATGCTAGACTAATTCTCCCTTGCCCACTCTCACACCACTGCTCAGCCTGCCCGCCCCGCTTCCCACCGACAACCCCTCCTATTCCCCAGGGGGTGCCATTTGGGAACCAAAATCCACTTTGTCAGCGCAAGAGCAACCCTGCCTTTTCTTGCTCCACACACCATGTGACACTGGAGAACCTCCAGGGCATATTTCATCTGGCATCAACAACTAGAGGTCACCGTGACCCAAAACTTCCTGCGTTCTCAGTCAGGCCTGGCAACGCCTGCCAAAGCTAGCCATGGCGGGGGAAGGGGAGCGCCGCTTGTGGGGAGCTGACCAAGTGTGGTGTCGGCTGCACTGCCTGCCAACAGACAGCAACACTGGTTTTCCACTGCCGGCCATTCATTGGACTTGGACAGCTTTGCTCCTTCCCTGGGACCAAGTCAACAAGCTGGGACCAGAGGAGCTGTGGCTGTAGCGTGCAGGGTAAAGCCGCCTCTGTTTGCGTGCACACCAGGGGCAGCTGCTGGGCTGGGTGACCCCAGGGATTCTGATTTTCCACCTGTTCTACCTGCTAGACAGTGCCGTGTGACAAGGGTTCAGGACACACAGGGATGGTCGTTGCATTGTTTTTCTTTTCTACACAGGAAAAAACAAATTGTTATAAGGCCAGAGACTTCATGTTGAGTTTTGCTCAGGGTCAAAGGCAATGATGATGAAACCACAAGGCTGGGAAATCATTTTAGAATCAGTTTGCAGGGTCTACTTCTGTGCAAGAATCATAAAAAGTTTTAGGGTCGCAAAAGATCATAAACCATCCAAACCGGCGGTGCTTCATCCAGTTTGGTAAAGACATCTTTGAGTAATTTATGAGAACAACCCACTTCCTGTCCTAGGAAAAAAACCTATGAACACCCAGGATTTTACTCACAATTTGGGGAGTTCAGGGACTTTCCCGGAAGCCCATCCCCTGACGTTCTTGTCTGCCCCTAGTACCCTCTGTTCCCCACTCAGCCATCTCATTTTGCAGAAGGAAAAATGTGAGGCCCAGGGGGGATATTGACTCTCGCAAGGATGGAAGCTGCATGTGGCCCTGCTGAACCCAGACCTCCTGATTCACAGCCTTCCTAGCAGATGACATCATGCTCTCCTACCACAGGATCCCCCTTCCTTTCATCTCATTTTCTTTACTCTTACTGTCCCTGCTTTTCTTCATTGTTTTCCCTTCTGTTCACTCCTCCTTGGTCCTCTTTTTTTAATTCTCATATTTTTTATCTTCAAACCTTGTTTTCTCCAGTACTTTCCTGACCCAGCTCTCTTTTCTTCTTTCTTTATACCTTGTGCCTCCAGCATTTGATCAATTGGTCAGTCTTAGCTCTGTGACCCTCTGACTGGGTCACTGGCCCCTGCTGAATCAAAGGAGCTAATGTCTAAACCGAAGGCAGAAGGAGATTGCAGAAAGAACCAAAGTCAAATAAAAAATCCTGTCTCTCCTCTTAAATCTTCAGTACAGATCTAGTACAAGTAGACCTTTTTCACTCTTAGTAAAGAAAGATGACTACATAAAGGGGGTGAAGCACAGAAACCAATTATTTCGGTCAGTTCTCAAATTGTGATCCGGCAATCCCTAGGGATTTCTGAGATCCTTTCAGAGAAGAAACAAGGTCCGCTTATTTTCAAAATAATACTAAGCTATTGTTTGTCACTTTTCCTGTGTTGCCATTTGCACTGATGTGCAAAAAACAACAGAAGGTAAAACTTCTGAGGCTTTAGCATGTTTAAGGCAGTGAACCCACATCAGACCATATTCTTCGTGGCCACGAATAACAGTCAAAAGAAAAAGTAAGTTTCTCTTTAACTTGCCTTAAAGACGCAGCTTCAATTATTATTTATTGTATTAAATTTATAACCATGAATATACATCTTTTTCTATTCCAAGACAAAATGAGAAATATGCATGAAGTGCTTCTTCTGTTTACTGAAGTAAATAGTTGTCTTGAGAAAAAGTAGTTGCACAATTCAGATATAAACTAAGTCAACTGCTTTTTTCATGGAACACATATTTCTTTGAAAGAATGATGGACAGACAAACTATAGGTATTTAAACCTGGGTATTTCACAGACATTTTTTCAGTAATGAACAAAGTGAAGGTGCCACTTCAAGAGCACAACCAATAATATCTTTTGCCAATCATAAAATTTAAGCTTTCAATAAAAAAACTAGAATGTTGGAAAAGGTGTATTCACCACCATGAACTTAACAGCTCCCCAATACTTAAAACTTTTCTGATTTGATTAGCCTTGATGTTGAAATATGTGATAATTTGAGTTTTGGAATGAAATGTGCCAACATTTCGACTGGCAGAAGTCAGTGAACCGATATTTCCCAGATGACCAAATGTATGTTACAAAGCCATGCATGGAGAAAATACACACTTAAAATGCAAGATGCACTAGTAAATTTTAATGTAAGTGAATACAAAATGTTTATTCATATAGTAACAGATCCCACAATGCAGTTAATATTAAAGAAACTCCCAATTGTTAAGTTTTGGTGTAATAGCAAAGAGAGAGACAGAGAGAAAGAGACAGAGAGAGAAAGAGAGAACTGTCTGCAATTATCTGAAAACACTGTTAAAATATTTCACTCTTTTTCCATGGTATATCTGTATAAGGCAGACTTTTCTTCATCTACTTCAACTAAACAACATATTATTACAGACTGAATATAAAAGAAGATAAGAAAATCTATATCTTCAATTAAGCCAAACTTTAAAGAGATTTGCAAGAATGTACAACACCACTTTTTCTGTTGGAAAATATGTGAACTAATGAATTTTTTATGTATTACACTTTTAATTTCTAATACAGTAAATATGAATAATTTAACTAACATAAGCTAAAGCTCTTTGGGGTCCTTAATCATTTTAAAGCACACAAAGGAGTCTTGGGGCCAAAATGTTTGAGTACCACTGCCGTAGCCCAGCAGGTAAGAAGGAGGAAAAGATCCATCCGTTGGTACCAGACACTATGAGGAATCCAGCTCTCAGGGAGCTCACAATTTAACACGAAGGTAAATGTGCAGATCTGTAATGGCTCTATAAGCACAGGCATGCCTCAGCGGAGGAGAGATGAAGTGCTCCACTCAAGTGGAGACAAGAGAGGTGAGAGAAGTCTTCACAGAGAAGGTAACATTCCAGAAGCCAGAATAGAAACTGGGGATTCGGGACACAAAACGAAAGAAGAGGCAGTGGTGATGGGGTGATGCTGGGGCCTTCAAAGTGGGGGAAAGAGCCCCAGCACAGCAGGAGGAAGGTACACTGAGTGGAGAGCAAGCATTCCATTGGATGCAACTGAGGTGTGGTATGCAGAGCCTGCTGGGAGAAGCCTCCTGCACCCTTGATGTTTAATAACTGTTTGCCAGATGAATGTGCATATGAAAACAATGATAGACTATGAATGGGGTTAGCAGCGTCTTATCATTTCCACTTTCCCCAGTATACATGAGAAAATTTTACGGATAAGGCTGATAGTGGTCAAGAGAAGTGAGACGATTCACGTCAAGTGCAAGTCAGAGACAGAGCTGGGCCCTGGCCAAACTCCCCTTTCCTGGCTCCAAAGTCTCATTTACCAGACAATTTTTTTTTTTTTAATAAAGTTAGGCCCTGGCTGAGATCCTTCTATCCAAACCTGAGAAGGATACTAAAGAATGAATAAGGAAAGAGAGACATAAGCTGTGAGATTCATCACTCAATGTTATGTCTGAATGCCCATTCTCTGATAAGAGTGATGGAGATTCTGAGATTAAAAGATGCTGTTTTTGCCATCATAGGCTCATGAACCAGACATTCAGGGGAGAGAAACTGATCTGACCATGACTTAGACTTAAGTGCTACCCTAACTACAGAGCACAGAGAGGAGCTTTGCCTGAAGTTGATGAAGTTTTCCAGAGAGGATGGAGAAGATGGGAGTAATTCAAGAGATTTTTAAAGAATGAAGACTAACTAAACAGCACTAATACATCAGCCCTGAGGCTCCTGAAGGGCAGGGACTCTGACTTGTTTGCCTATGGGTCCCGCACACCTAGCGTCACGCATGTCACTGCAAAGACATTCCATAAATATCAGATAAGCTACTCTGGATGCAAGGGCAAAGAAGAGACATGCCACTGAGACACAATTTTGAATATGTCATGAATTATCTATGCTCTGGTCTATGGCTCCCTACTCTCCCTTTGTTCATCCTTAGAAATCTTGCCAGTCTTCATTAACCAAATCTGCCCCTAGCAGGCAGCCTCTCATAGACTGGTAATCAGGAGGTAAAAGATGTCCTCTTCCATTGCAGAGCCTTGCAGACACTCAGAACAAATAAAACAGCCACTGAAGATGAAGTTTTTGTTTCACCTTCGCACAACCTCTCTGTCCTCTCCCTCTCTCAGCAAGCAGGGGCCAGAAGAATTGCATTGGTACCCTAGTCGTGAGCCAGACTCTCTGTGAGGAAGTCTACAATCAATACACATGACACAAGACTGATATGATGCCCCGGAACTGAGAGCGCCTCTGCAAAACTGATGCCAATCATTTCCTAAGGTCGTGCATCCTGCTCCTCCAGGATGGATAGGCCTGCTCCCCGCCTCGACCAGAGCAAGGCGAAAGGCTTCAGTGATGGATGACAGCAAGGGGATTGTCACCCTAAAGAAGGGGTGTTATGTAGTTCTCTCACCTCTGCCATCAACACTGACACACACAGATATTCAGCGCTACCTATCATGTCTCAAATCACCCCAGTTTAAGACAGTTCCTCTTTCTGGGATTGGCTGCCAATACACGTGGCAAGCAAGAGAAAATCAATTACACCTGGGTGAAGCTGAGTGCTATAATTCAAAGAACTGCGTTAGTCAGAACAAATGATGCAACTTTAAGATGCAAGCTGGAGTCTGGGAGGAGGCGGAGGGATTTCAGCAGAATAAATAGCAAGTTGAACTCCAAGCTCAAGGACGTGAAGCAGTTCTGACAACCAGGGACCTCTTAAAGAGCCATTTTAACAGGTATTCTCAGCATTTTGAATAGATACTTTTTGTTTAGAAACAAAGCTTTGAAAGTAGGCATGCAGGAGGATGGTGGAATGAGGAAGAGACGGGGAAGACAGTGATGTAGTGTTCGAGGAGGAAAGAGAAATTGTACTGGAGAACATGTTTTCATTTTGTGAGGTCCAGAAGCAATGTTGCCTCCTTCACAAAGTCTGCTCAGTACTCCACTGACTCAGGCTGAGCGAGGCCCCCTTCGCTCTCACTTCATACGCTGCCCTGTTATAGTATATATAATGTGTTATAGTACTCTGTTTCCAAAAATGTCTCTATATAGGACTCATCTGATGGTGCCAAGAATTTCATGGAACTATCTTTGTTCCCCAGGGTTCGAGCTTAAGGCAAGGCTCCATGTGTTCAGGGGCTGTATTTTCAGTAAAATTCAAATGACAAACTGAAAAATGAACAATTCATTAAAAATATAAATAGATTCAAACCAGGCTGATGTCTCGAGGGCTGCTTTGACCATCCCTTTTCTGTAAGGCTGTTTTCTTTATCAAGAAAAGCACTGCCTAATCCTAATTAAAGACAAGTAGAAAGGCCTGTAGAGGCGCGGTCAACTCTAAAGAAACAGATTTTATAAGTACAAAACATCAGGATTGTGTTTCCTTTGCAAAACAAATGCCTTTAAAAACAGTGGAAAACATTTTTAAGAGTGTGAGCTTCAAATTTCCCAGAACCTGAAATACTGAAAATTAGTGGCATGAGCCCAAAATACCAATGGCTTCACCTGTCTTTCCATTGTCCATCCACATCCTGAAATGAAAGCAAACAGCGCTGAGATGAAAGATCACATTTAGCTGCAAATTCAAACCAGGTTCCAAGATTCAAATGGCTGCTTCTTTGGCGTCTAAATAAATATTGCTAATAAAATCCCTGTGAGCCCACAAAATAAGGGACCATTTTATTCAGCTCACAGAAACAATCCATACAACACAGAACAAGATGTCTCTCCAGTAAATTTATGAAAATCTGCCTTTTTAGAAGCCAAAATGAATATTTCTCCTGTTCTCCTGGGTCATCTCTGTAAGGTCACCACAGCCAGGGCTGTGTCTGAATGGTGAAGGCTACTCAGTTAATCTTCCCATGTGCAGAGATGTGAAAGCATTTAAGGAAGGTCTAAACAGAAACCTAAGCAAAATGCAGCTGAGTTCTCAATGCAAGGGCAGAGACATGCCATTGACATGCCACTTCTCTATTGTGAAAGTTTTACCTCCATTAATTTTCTCCTTCTTTTTTATTGTCCCTTTTTTCACCCTGTCTCCTTAAGTTTACTTTTATTTCTTCTCTCTTTTCTTCTTCTCTCATGCTCTTTATCTCCATTCTCTGTCCACTATACAGAGTTTGGGTTGGAGGTATTATATAATTATGCTGGAATATGTGGGCTGTTTCATCTAGACAAGTATCTATATATTTAGGATTTTTCCATTTACTATCAGAAGTGAAGAAGGAAAAGGAAAAATAATTAGAATAAATTGTGCTCATCAATTTCAGCAAATTAGATGATACTAAAAGCACAGAGAGGAACCACTGATATGGTTTAGATTTTTAAACATGTCTTTGACAAATGCATTTGTTAAACAAGTTAATATGTGTGTAGCACTTAGAACAGGGCTTTGCATGCAGTAGGCACTCAAAAATGTTAATTTGGTTGTTATTCTGATCATCATTATTATCAGCTGCGCTGGTCAGCACTCTTCCCTACTTGTGATAAGCAGTTGGTGGCAGTGGTATTGCCCACAGACAAAAGCAGAGCCAGCTCTGAAGTTAGACAGGCAGATGTAGAATCCTCACTTTGCTCCCGGTGCGCTCTGAGCAGCATGCCTCCCCGCACCCACAGTCACAGGAATAGATGAGCAACAGGTGACTGACAACCAAGTGTTTTTAAAGGGAGGGGGAAAAACGAGGAAAATCAATATCAGAAGTGAGAAACCACAGACTAGGAAATGCAAGAACTGCAATCTCAAGAAGACAGAGTTAATAGAAGATACAGAAAAAAAAAAAAGAAAAATTTAAGATAAATAATGTATATCTTCAGAATGGTTTAAAAGGATATCAAATCCATGAAGACACAGTAGGCAGGGCATTGATGCTTAAAATGTGGTCCACAGACCATCATTATCACCATCACCTGCGAGCTTGTTAGAAGCACAGAATCTCAGGCCTCATCCCAGAATGACTAAAACAGAATCTTCATTTTAACAAGACCCACAGGTGATTTGTATGCATACTCCTATTAAAGAAACACTGAACTAGCAGCGTTGACATCTGAAATTTTGGTTATTGAAAAAAAATCACTGATGAACTGCAAAACAGAAATAGATATTGCTGAACTGAAAAACAATGAGTCAAAACACCCAGTTGTATCGGTCTTCTTTAGTGCTAAATCTGAGCTCCTATTGGCAAAACTACATATCAGGAGAAAATAAAGGAAGAAAATGTTTCTTAGAATCCTACATTAAGCATCTAAACTGCCATTCAAATAGGAGAGCCAAATAAGGATATATTGAGTGTTGCAAAGACTCAGAAAAGATACCACCCTTAATGCCCTCTAGGAAAAAATATATATTTATATACTCGAAAATATCTGAAAAAAATTGTGGGAAGCAAAAATAAATAGATAAAATAAATAACACAAAAGATACATGAGGCAGTGATGAGTAAATGAAGTAGAAAACAGATTAATAAATAACTCAATGCATAATCTCCAAATATTTATAACTAGGATCTTAGGTCATCTCAAAATGGAAGATAACAGAGAGGAGGGGAAAAGAGAAAAACTACTGAAGTTCTTATCTCACTTAGAGGAAGACAGAGCTATTAAATAACTCCAGATAATAATGGCAAAATTATTATCTGCCTGCTATGTGAGTCTATGTATATGAAACTCTAGAAAAGATAAATCTAATCCATAGTGGCAGAAAGCATATCAATGACTAAGAGGGTGTTGGAAAGAGGTGGAGGCTGGGGAGGGTTTTGTATAGGAAATGACACAGGCTATTACTCTGTGATGGAAATGTCCTATATTTCAACTGTGGTGGTAATTAAGTGGTTGTATATATTTGTCACAATTCATCATATACTTAAAATGGGTACATGATATTACATGCAAATGATACTTCAATAAAGATTTCAAAAATGCATCTGTCACATATACCAAGTAACTGCTAGAACAATCTAACTTAAATGCACCATTTACAAACCACTGGAAGAAGAAAGGAGGCGGGGAGAATCTTAACAAATACAAGTGTTTCCACACACAATGACAGTTGTACCTAACATTTATTTCATACACACTCTTTCTCAGGCAAAGTTTTAAATATTTTGCATATAATAATTTCCTCAATCCCTACAAAGAGTCAATGAATTCAGCATGATTATAATCATTCTTATTTAATTTATGAGGAAACTGAGGCACAGAAAATGTATGTAATTTAAGCAAGGTCACACATCTACTATGGTGGAACTGGATTTCCCAGCCAGAGCAAATAGCATTCTTCTACACTGCTTCTTGTCATAAGTTAAAAACATAAAATAAAATGGATGAAACAATTGCAGAATGTCATTAATCAAAGCAAAAGGCTTTGGAATAAATTTCCCTATTATAAGTCAGAGACAAAGATTTGTTAAAGAAAAGAATAAAGCTTAGCAATAAGTTATGTTTAAAAGATATTCCTAAACAGAAAGATCCAGAAAAGATAAAAATAAAAAGATTAAAGAGATCATAGGGTAAATGTGAAAATAGCACATATATTAATTTTAATGTAAAAAGCAGAACTCAAGGGGAAAATTATTTTAAATATCAAAGAAGAATTATTTAAATTGATAAAAGATATAATTAAGAGAATAAAGCTGTCTTTAACCTTCTATATACCTAATTAAAACAGATGCAAAATAACTAAATAAAAAACTATAATAAAGCAAAACAATGAAATATTTTAACATATCTTTTTCAATAATTGTCATCTTAAGTAGATCAAAAGCAAATACAGATTTGAATAATTTGACTATATATATATATTTTCCAAACACTTTGCCTATCTATAAACTTTGACCTATTATCAACCTACTATGAAGCAAAAATTATATATAGATCAGAGATTCTGATCTTAATGCTGTACAGCTAGAAATTAACAAGAAAGGTTATCCATCCTCTCCAAAAAATGACAATCCACCTGAAAATATTGAAACATTTTAAATAATAATTGTGGTCAAAATCCATTTAGAAATAAATGACAATAATAATATGTGTCAAAATTTGTGGGATATAGCTATTGTAGCAAAGTAATATTGAGAAGAATCCATATGTTCTTAAATGCATTTACTATCAAACAGGAAATATTGAATATAAATTAAATATGAACCCAATTAAAAATACTACATAAAATAACAATGAAATAAATCAAATGGCTGTTGAAAAGTAATACATAGAAGATAAGTATTAATAAAATAATAAATTTTAGGATTAATCAATAACCCCAATAGCTGCTTCATTGAAAAGACTAATTATATAGGTAAACTCCTGGAAAAATTTCATAAAGAAAAGGAAAGAAGACAAAATAAAAAATTTTATCATCAATTGCTGTGGTTTGAGTGTTTGTCCCCTCCAAAACTCATGTGGAAACTTAATTCCCAAAGTGGCAGTATTGAAAGGTGGGACCTTTAAGAGATGATTTGGTCATGAAGGATTAATCTGTTCATGAATTAATGAAATAATAGGTTAATGGATTAATGGGTTATCATGATAATGGGACGGGCAGCTTTATAAGAAAAGAAAGAGAGATACAAACTAGCTTGCTCAGCCTCCCCACCCTGTGATGGCCTGCATTGCCTTGGAACTCTGCAGAGTCCCCACCAGCAAGGAGGGTTTCACTAGATGTCATTCCTTGACCTTGGACTTCTCAGCCTCCATAGCTGTAAGAATTAAATTTCTTTTCTTTATCAATTACCCAGTCCCAGGTATTCCATGATAAGAAATGGAAAATAGACTAAAATGCCAATATGGAGCAGATTTTGAAACTGTTAGGAGAGAATGTTATTTGTAAGTTATGGCAGTAAATTTGAAAATCTAGACAAATTGGATAATACGTCTTAGTATAGTACAAGTTACAAAATAGACTCCAGAAGAGTCTTGAAAAACCAGAATAGCCAGTAGTCAGAAGAGAACATTGAAAAAAATAATCAGAGATCTTTCTATTAAATAAATCACATGTGATTCTACAGATAAATTCTACTAATTTGTTTGGTGGTTGTTGTTGTTGTTGTTGTTTTTGAGACTGCAGATGGAGTCTCATTCTGTCATCCAGGCTGGGGTGCAATGGCGAGATCTCAGCTCACTGCAACCTCTGCTTCCCAGGTTCAAGCAATTCTCCTGCCTCAGCCTCCCAAGTAGCTAGGACTACAGGTGTAGGCTACCACGCCCAGCTAATTTTTTGTACTTTAGTAGAGACAGGGTTTCACCCTGTTGCCCAGGCTGGTCTGGAACTCCTGAGCTCAGGCAATATGCCCGCCTCGGCCTCCAAAAATGCTAGGATTACAGGCATAAGCAATTGCACCCAGCCAAATTCCATTAAATTTTTAAGAAAACATTCCACCATATTGTTTGATGGACAGCTTTCCATTTGATTGTGTAACAGTAGCAAATCCTGATATCAAACTATAGACTGTTGGTCCTATAAACACTCAATTGGACTTATTAACACATTTGAAAAAAGTCCTAAATCAAATGCCTTAATTGTGCCTTTTGTAAAAAGGTATTAAATAGATAGATAGATAGATACATACGTACATACATACATACAGATCAATAGATACACATATATCTGAGAGAGAGAGAGAGAGGAAGAACATTAGGGTTTGGAGTGACTTCATTGGTAATTTAATCAAATAACTTGCTTTTTTAAAAGTTTGCTGTCCAAAAAGAGAAATTCTTTACTCAATTGTCACAGCAAGTGACATTAATTTGACCTCCTAATTCAAGTGGAAGCCTTTTTTCACTACTTGAGATAATTCTCAGTCTTTTATTTCCCTCTTTCCCTCCTCTCACACATGGATCACAAATATTCTCTGAATGTAGACTGGATATAGAAAATGAGGTGAAAATATATAGATGTAGATGATTTATTAATACTCTAAGTACATTTATGAGTAATTGAAATAAACTTAGTATATTTGGAAGTAACCCTGACATTTGAGGTCAAGGACAAGAATGATGATGATCTTTCTCTGTTAGTGCCAAAATAAGTGCTGGGGTCCTTAAACCATGGCTCTAATTTATTGTAAGCACTAAAATGTTCCTATGAATGTCTAAAGAAGTCCACCACTTTTTCAGTATATATTACCTGTCTTGATTTTTTTTAACTTGTTTTCTTAACCATTAGAGAAGAAGTAAATTTTCTATAGCAAGAGAACTTCAGACATGATACACTGAAAAACTATAAAATGCATAGCTTAATTCTGATCTCTTTGGGCAGCTTAAATTTTGACCTTCCAGTGTCTGAAAAGCAGAGGGAGGTGGAAAATAAAGAAGTCAGGACACAAAAAAAAAAAAAAAAAAAAGAAGTCAGGACACAAATTTTATACAAGTAGATAGTAATCCTTCCTGAGTATTAAGACAGAAGATGTATGATTTAACATCATTTCTGTTTCATTCATTAATTCATTCAGCAAATATTTAGTTTGTACTATGTGCTAGGAGCTATGGTAAATACTGTATAATGTAATATTTACAAGTAGTTACATACTTTAAAATCTACTCTCTACTAGGTAAAATACAAGGAACAAAATACAAAATTTTTGGTAAGCAGGGTTTCCTATAAACCAAAGGAAGATGTGCTCAGCACCTAGTTTTCCTGCAGCAGAATTTTGTTTTACTACAGCAATAGCTGAAGTGAGTGTGAATCAGATATAGCCCCCTCTCCATAGTCTACTATTTAATGAGCAGAAAAGATACAAATAATATCAGAAGAAAGAAAGAGATTGGTGTAAGTAATAGGCATGGGAGGTGTGTTCAAAAGAGGAGGGAAGACTGCTTTCGGCTGGAAAGATTTAAAAAATCCACTTCAAGTGATTAGAGCTGATCTCAAAGAAACAGGATTTGTGTATGTTTCAAGCTGATGATACAATAGTTTGTTTTTGTTTATTTAAGATAGAGAAGGAAGAACACAAGGCATAGCTGTGAAAGACTATTTTCTCCATTTGAAAGTTACATAAAATGGTAAGATAAATATAATTTGGAATCAGATCATAGTGGACCTTGAATGCCAAGATGAAGGTGAAAATGCTAACATCTAAAACCCCCTTTACTTCAACGCAAGGCCAGAGACAAATCACTTATCAAGTGCTTGTGATGGTTAATGTCAAGTGTCAACTTGATTGGATTGAAACATGCAAAATATTGTTGTTCGGTGTGTCTGTGAGGGTGTTACCAAAGGAGGTTAACATTTGAGTCAGTGGACTAGGAGAGGCAGCCCCACTTTCCATCTGGATGGGCACAATCTAATGAGGCGCCAGCATGGCTAGGATAAAAGCAGGCAGAGGAAAATGGAAGGAATAGACTGGCTGAGCCTTTTGGTCTCCATCTTTCTTCCATGCTGGGTGCTTCCTGCCCTCGGATATCAGACTCTTAGTTCTTCAGCTTTTGGACTCTTGGACTTACACCAGTGGTTTGCCAGGGGCTCTCAGGCCCTCGGCCACAGACTTAAGACTGCATTGTCCACTTCCCTACTTTTGAGGCTTTGGGATTCAGACAGGCTTCCTTGCTCATCAGCTTGCAGACAGCCTGTTGTGGGACTTCACCTCTTGATTGTGTGAGTCAATACTCTTTAATAACTCCCGTTCATATATGCTTCTATCCTATCGGTTCTGTCCCTCTAGAGAACCCTAATATCATGATTGAATGCTTAATTTCATAATTTTATGACTCCTATTTTATTGAAAGCAAAATGAATAAAATACATCAATATCCTCAAGTGTAGATGGATTTTAATCTTCAATTAATTTCCTTACAGTAACAATATTTGTACCTTTGAACTTTTCATTATGGATCAGGTCACTAATTCCTGAGAAGTGAAAGTGTTTACACTATAAAGCTGCTGATGTCATCCTTAAACTGGAAGGAAAGTTGTAATCTCAGTATGCTTGCTTTTATTGATCTGCTATATGCCCACCTTTCAAATGCTTCTTGATTAGGCTGATGAGTTAGTTATTAGCCCTTGTTGAGAAAGGACCATATATTAGGACTTTCCCAGGAGAGAATGAACCAGACCAGCAACAACCATATCCTATTAGGGAAGAAAATATTAGTCTAGCTGCAACATTCAGCTTCTGGAACTCCATAGTATACACACACACACACACACACACACACACACACACACACAGAATCCAAACATTAATGAAAACATGTACCCACCAGCAGCCATCTTTCTCTTTTGTTTTCAAATACTGTGAGATATGAATTGCATGTCTTTCAAATGCTCTGAGATGTGTATTGCATGTCTATGAATTGTGGGGATAGTTTAAGCAGAATATTCATTGACAGACTCTTACACAGCTTCAGACATTGAATATCCTTTACCTCACCCCACCTATAGGACCATAATGTATGCCCTACTTGATAACAGGGCCTGGTACTTGCTTTTTTCTTTTGTTTCATTTATAGAGTCAAGTCTGTGCTACTTTACGATTTATGTGAACTTGGATAAAATCACTCAATCTATGTGTCCCCATTTGTTAAACAGCACAATCATAGTTTTCTTAGAGGACTGCTGTAAGTCTCCTATAAGAAAATGTTTGCAACTGTTCTTGGTAAAGTATGTGCACATATTGTCTGTTCCTGTAGTTTAACGTATTTTATCAAGCGTCTACTATTTCTGGGGCAAGAGAAATGACAAAAATATGATTGACTTCCTCTGGGGGTATAAAGTCTCTCCTAAAACATTTGGGTAAGGTCAAGTGTTGTAACTATTTGTAAAAACTGTGTAGACTTAGGAAGTTCTCTCTTCTGCATAATATCAGATAATGTGCTGTATTTAGATAATACAGAGAAGGCATAAGTTTACAAGACCAGCGTCCGTTTAGGCCACATCACAGTGTTCTGAGTGGCGGGTGGAGGAGAGACGGAGGTTCTGAGAGAAATGCATAGTGAGAGACAGAAAGCTCCGTGAATGAATAGCCTTCTCTAGAGACTTATTCAGAATAAAAGAAGCTATATTTAGCCTAATTAAGCAAAGTTACTTTACTTAGGTTGAAATGTTTAAGTGGCACAGGTAGAAAAGATCCTTGGACTTTCTCGGTTTCTTGTCAGAGGAAAAGAAACATAAGGAATGACAGGCTGAGTGGAATTCTGAGTCAAGCCTGAGTAATGAAACAGCTAAGGAACAGGGCATTCTCAAAGGATGTCTCCTTATTTTTATGATAGAATATATATTGAGCAGAAATTTTCTTAATTCAGTAAGACCTCTTGACAAGCTCTTATGTGTTAATATTTCTATTGGCATGCTTTATAAAGTCACGTTTTTATTTATAGGTGAATAGTGTCCATTATTAGAATATCTAATTTATAATAAAATGATGGTTGGCAACATTCGCTGAGCACCCACTATATCTTCAATGCATTGTACGTTTTGGTTTTTTTAACTTTTAAATTTTTATTTATTTATTGAGATGGAGTCTTGCTCTGTCTCCCAGGCTGCAGTGCAATGGCATGATCTCGGCTCATTGCAACCTCTGCCTCCCAGGTTCAAGCAATTCTCCTCCCTCAGCCTCCCAAGTAGCTGGGACTACAGGCACCCACCACCACGTCTGGCTAATTTTTTTGCATTTTTAGTAGAGATTTGATTTCACCATGTTGGTCAGGCTGGTCTTGAATTCCTGACCCCAGATGATCTGCCCGTCTTGGCTCATGCTGCAATTATAGGCATGAGCCACCACTCCCAGCCTGTACATTTTGTCTTTAATAACTCTAACAGGAGGTGTTACTGTCCTCAGTGTTCCTATGAAGAAACTGAAGATCACAGAGGTAAAGAAAATTAACAGTCTGTGAATGACAAAAATAGGTTTTGAACCTGGACCAGACAAGCATCACAGGCAACATATAATACACTTATAATTCCATCTCTAGAATTTGGCAGTAGAAACTTGATATAGTCACTAGGAAAATATTTTGTTTGATTAACTGAGAACAGATTAATAAACTTCAGAGGTTAATTCTGTTAGACCTAGGAGGAATCTTTGAGACCAAATCCGAAATCCTCATTTCCCAGATGGGAAAACAGATCTAGAGAGGGAAGGATGACTTGGCCCAGGCAACAAAATAAGTACATGACAAAGCTGGTATTAAAATTAAAGTCACTTAACCCTTGTTCCAGTTGTTCCTGGGGTCCCTTGGGCGGACCACGTGACAGGCCCACGGACTAGTCGATCAGATAGAATACGCATGGGGCATCTTCCCTGGCCCTCCCTTTCCATCTCTGGGTTCTGCTCTGTCTTCCCTATTGCCCACAAATCACCCAGGAGAAGCCTCACCGCAGCTGCTCCACCAATTAGCAGACCAATGCCTAGGCCAGAGTTGTCAAAGTTTCCAGGCCTCTGGCCCCACGGCTGTGCCGGCTTCCATGCAGCATCAATGAGAAGCCCCTCCTCCCCAGCTCAGTGTCACCCTTGGTCACCTGGGCCCCAGTGGTTAGGCTGGTGCCAAGAATCTCACAAAATATTTTTTAAACAGGCCTGCCAGCTTCCACACCCAGCCCCCGCCCACGGCCCCCACTAATTATAGCACTCAAACCCAGTCAATGGAAAAATATGAGAAATGAGCCATGCCATCTTCTCCCTCTTTCTTGTCCTAATTTTTCCTAGACTCTGACCGCACCCAAACACCATTTCTCTTCCTTCAAGTACAAAACAAAATCTCCTGTGCATGTGACTTAGCACAAACACAGGTAAATATCTGCTGTGTTTGTGTGTGCATGTATGTTCATGAATGTGCTTGCGTAAATGTAGCAGCGATATTATGAGCAGTCAAATATTCTGCTATGCTTGGAATAAATTGCTGGCCTTTTAAAGTGTCAGTCACAGGTTATGGCTGCCTTTATAAATGTTCTAACCACTGGAATTTACCTCTCTGAGCTCGAGAAATTCAAAGTAAATTGTAAAGTTTGAAACAGAATCAGTCAAACCAAATTACAGTGAGCGGCAGGACACCTGAGAGCACCTGCTTCTGTTGCTCAAGTGTAAGATGTCACAAATCTTGACTGGGACTTGGCATCAGTTGCAAGGGACTCCATTAATAGGCATCTATACAGATAAAGCCCAGAAGACTGCCTATTGCCTTCAGGAGTTAGGAGATAGGAATTACCAACTGTTATCTTGCTTCTGACAAGATGTATAACCCTTCTTTTAAGTTTTTGACTTCCTAGATAAGGCATAGTAAAGAAAAACAGTCAAGAACACCTACATAGAGCCGAGCAGCATGCTCCACACTTTTATCTATTCCTCTTGGTTAATGTAAAGCCCAGAGAGGTTAATTGAATGATCTGTTCAAAATCATGCAGCCAAGGGATGGCAAAGCCAGGCGAGGACCCAGATCTCCTCATTTCAAACAGCTGCCTTACCTACAGGTCATCTTTACACATGGAAGACACACACACACCCTTTATGTTTTCACCTTGTGTGTCCTTCTCTTATTACTAGCCACTGATAGTTTCCACCACAGCAAGATATAACTCAAATATACCTTGTTCCACCTCAGACAATAAGTCCGATGTCCACTATGCCAAAACCAGGTAGATGGCTTATTATCAAATAATCTCCAACTTTTTCTTAGTAAGTTTAACCTCGTCTAGAATCTCTTTTGATGATAAAACAGAGCTGAGCTAAATCTGGAGGAATCCCAGGCAAATTCCAACCTCCAAAGGTATGTTCATCTAACATACCTTGCCAATTGAACTATACCTTGGTGACCATACCTTGCCAATTGAACCATATTTTCTTTACCTGCATAATATTGACTCCTCATCTTGCCCTGGCTTGCCTTTTTACTGTCTATCGTGAAACTCTACCCATTTTCTGCCTCTTTGACTGCTCCTTGGTTCCTTTCACTGGTGCCTCTTTCTCCTTCTGCCTCTTGCCTCTTCAAAGACATTACCCAGGTTTAGTTCTTGGCTCTCTCAACAATCCGTCTCCCCATGCATTTCTTTCCTCATTCATTTCATGACCTGTTGATGACCTTCAAAACTGCATCACCAAATCTGTCTTCTCAAACAAGCTTCAATGGTGTATCTTCATTTTCCTTGATTTGTCCATCCATATGTTGCTCTCATCTTCAGTCACCAACCCATTTCGATCACAGTTGTTCTTCTAATTATCCAGACTGAAAATAAATGGCATCATTTTAAACCAATTCTTTATCTTCTATAATGTAAAATTTTGCTAAACATTTAAATCGTTTTATTCATCTCTATACCTGCTGCCAGTACCTTGACAAGACTCTGGCTTGTCACTTATCTCAGTAGCATCCTCTGTGGCTTTCCTACCTCTGGTCTCTTCTCACTCAAATCTACCCTGCATGCCCCTGCCAAAAATTCTTCCTTCAACATCATTTTTCATGTCTCTCCTCCACTAGCAACCAGATCATGATCTAACCCAGTTTGCCTAGTTAATCCCAGTGCTATTCAACATGCACTTCCTAATCAACCTAGAGCGGCCTCCCACATGACATCAATATAACTCATACCTCTTTGTTTTTGCTCTTTTAGGTCCCATTTTCCCAAATGCCTCATTTTTGCCCCTACAAGTTTCAAAATTCAACTTATCCTTCCAGACTTAGCCATACTCCTCTTTCTTTAGAAACCTCTGCTGGTCAACTACCAGTTTGCCCTCAGATCCATTCTCTCCCTTCCCTTTTCCTCTCTGTATCACTACTAGGGGATGAGGCTACCTTGCCCCCTAGATTTTAGGTAGGTTTGGCTCCAGGAGAGCATGAACAAAGATTCAAGAAGAGAAAGACAAGCCAGTAAATGTAGCCCTTTATTATATATATGACTGGAATTGTGC
Source organism: Alouatta palliata (assembly GCA_004027835.1). Classification (NCBI taxonomy): domain Eukaryota; kingdom Metazoa; phylum Chordata; class Mammalia; order Primates; family Atelidae; genus Alouatta; species Alouatta palliata. The sequence continues at coordinate 72,395 of PVKV010003276.1, forward strand.
GATAAATGTTCTCATTTATTCATTCATTCCACAGGTAACTATTTAGCTACACGATGTGCCTGCAACCACATCAGGTGTTGGAATTCAGAGGGAGGGCACAAAAAAGGATCAGATACAAAGCATTCATTATCTTGATAATAAAGGCATCCCGATGAGTTCGTGTCCCTTGCAGGGACATGGATGAACCTGGAAGCCATCATTCTCAGCAAACTGACACAAGAACAGAAAATCAAACACCGCACGTTCTCACTCATAGGCAGGTGTTGAACATGAGAACACATGGACACAGGGAGGGGAGCATCACACACTGGGGTCTGTTGGGGGGAAATAGGGGAGGGACAGCAGGGGGTGAGGAGTTGGGGAGGGATAGCATGGGGAGAAATGCCAGATATAGGTGATGGGGAGGAAGGCAGCAAATCACACTGCCATGTGTGTACCTATGCAACAATTTTGCATGTACTTCACATGTACCCCAAAACCTAAAATGCAATAAAAAAATGGAAAAATAAAAAAATAAAAATAAAAAAAATAGAGGCATCCACACACAAGTGAAGCATTAACATAATATAGTACTTGGTTAAATGCCAGATGAATGCCACAAAAAATGCTTACTGTTCCATATTTAAACCTTTTGTCCTCAGAGATGAGATCTTAAATATGTGCTTAGAGGACTGAGTTTACGTCCAGAAAGCCAATAAAGATTGAATGGTTTAGTTTTTCACTGTAGTAACTGCATGGTGTACTACTGGGATAATACGGGGAGTATAGCACGTCAATCAAAGCCAAGAGAAACAAAAATGTTTTCAAGACCAGGAATCCTGTTTAAATAATTATGAGTGTGCATGTTTGTGTGTGAATGTTTAAAATACTTCTGTTTTAAATTATTAGTAGTGTATGTTGATATTGCATAAACAAAGAGATAATACCACAAAAATGAAAAAGTAAAATCATTTATTCAGCATTTATTGTGAAACTATGCTGGGTGCTGGTTAAAATATGTATATATAAGCCATGGTCTCTATCCTTGAAGGGCTTTCAGTTTAGTGGGTGACATAATCAAGTAAGCAAGTAATAACAGTGAAGCTTAATGATGGGACATAGTTTGGATATTTGTCCCTTCTAAATTTCATGTTGAAATTTGTTCCCCAGTGTTGGAGGTGGGGCCTGGTGGGAGGTGTTGGGGTCATGGGGCAGATCCCTCATGAATGGCTGGCTGACATACTTGCCATAAAGAATGAGTTCTCACTGCGTTGGTTCCAAGGAGATCTAGCTATTAAAAAGAGCCCGGCACCTTCCTCCTCTCTCTCCCTTGCTCCCTTCCTTGCCATGTGACATTGCTGCTCCCTTTCCTTTTTTGCCATAATTGGAAGCTTCCTGAGGCCCTCACCAGAAACAGATGCCAGCACTATGCTTCTTATACCATCTACAGAAACATGAGCCAAATAAATCTCGACATGATGATGATTATGGTTACTTACCCACACCAAACACCAGACTATTGCTTTACTTAAGTCATAACACAAAACCTTTTTGGTAGACATTATTATTACATTATCATTGTACAAAGATAAATAAAGACATACTCAGAAACACTGAAAACTTGTTTAAGGTAGCACAGTTAGTGTGTGGTGGAGCCAAGGTGTTTGAACCTAAGTCTGCCTGAGTTCAGAGCCATGAGTTCCTAACTACATAATAAAGCACAATATATCTATTATCAAAAGATCGTTTTTCTTCATAACCTTGAATTCATAACAACAGAAAAGAGCTTGTAGTACTTAATAAGACAAAGGAGTTTAGAGTGCAATCTAGCTATGGGTAAGAAATTTCACTAGCAATTCCAGGTCTGATTTCCTTCACTCATTCAGTAGGAGATATATAGGAAATACAGAATGCATCTTCAGAACACTTTAACTATGGAATCGCATTTTTAATAAAAGAGTTTTTGGCCAGCCACAGTGACTCACGCCTATAATCCCACCACTTTGGGAGGCTGGGGTGAGTGAATCACCTGAGGTCAGGGGTTCAAGACCACCCTCGCCAACATGGTGAAACCCTGTCTCTACTAAAAATACAAAAGTTAGCTGGGCATGGTGGCACGTGCCTGTAGTCACAGCTACTCAGGAGGCTGAGGCAGGAGAACCACTTGAACCCAAGAGGCAGAGGTTGCAGTGAGCCAAGATAGCGCCATTACACTCCAGCTTGGATGACAAGAACAATACTCCATCTCAAAAAAGAAAAAAAAGGAAAGAAAAGGATTTTCAGGAGAAACATTATGAGACCAAGAGAGCTCTTCAAAGCACAATAATTGGTAAATGGCTACATGACCATATTTGTTTGGAAGAAGCATGGACTTTATACTCAGGTAAACTATATTAAATTTAAGCCACGATACACTGGGTTCTGTACAAGTAAGTGCAAAGCTAACAGTGCAATTTGTCAATTCTCCAATTAAAACAAAATATCTGGTAAGAAAGGAACTTACGGCATTTCAAAGCAAATTGATAAAAATGTGACCTATACTGAGTGCTTAAAAATTGTGAAGTGTGAATATTTCCTATCAATAAATACAATCTATGACTGGGTTAAGAGGCTGGAATATATCAATTTCTCTGTAGTCACTTTTTAGTTGAGGGATAATTAACATACAGTAAAATGCACAAATTGTTAAGTGTTGACTTCAATGAGTTTTGACAATTTTGTACACCTATATAATCATTCCCCCAACAAAATATTGAATATCTTTATCACCTCAGAAAGTTTCTTGTGTCTTTTTCCAGTCAATCTTTTCTAAAGATGTAACAAATTTATGATTTCTATCTCCATAGTTAGTTTTGCCTATTCTTGGATTTGAATGAATAGGACCAGAAAGTGTGTATTTTGTTGAGTCTGGCTTCATTCAGTTAATCTGATGTTTTTGAGATCCATGTTGTTATATGTAAAAGTAGTTCATTATTTTTTATGACTAAGTAGTATCCCATTGAATTAATAATATACCATAAACATTGCTGTTCAAGTCTTTTGTGGACTTATAGTTTCATATGTCTTGAGTACATTCTTGGAAGTAGAACAACCATGGAGTACATCTTAGATGAATTTTATAAAAGCTGCAGATTGCAGAACACTTTGCCATAGTTGTACACTATTTTGCACTCAGAACAGCAATGTCTGAAAGTTCCAGTTGCTCCATATCATCGCTGGCATTTAATATTGTCAGTCTTGTTGATTTTAGCCATTTATAATTTACCTTATTGTGGTTTTGTTCTCGATAAGCACTTTCTCGTGCTTATTGACTATTCATATATATATATACGTATATATATATATATATATTCTTTTATGAAGTGTTTGCCTACTTTTATGCATGTAATGCTATAACTTCTTTTCAAATCTGACTCAATAAATCAAAATATTTAGCTATTCATTTGAGAGTTTGGGTATTCATCTGTCATTTCCAGTATAAACAATAATACATTTGCCTAGGTGGCCCATTAGTATCTTCCTGGAAATTACTGGGCATGTTTTTTAGTTACATTATCTTATCATTCCCAGTAATGATCTATGAATTTAAAAAGGGGGAAGGAGAGACCATTAAGCCCAGGGCTTAACAACAATGTTCCGTATGGAACCATTAAACTACTTACTAACCATCTGCTCATGGCGATGAGCCTATTCTGTTTTTATACAGAGTATTTTTTGTAAAAAACAGTCTCAGTGACAGATAATACACATCTTTTTAAAATACGACATTCAATCAGCAACATACAGCTTGCTAAAAATGGGGAATATGAAAGGTGAACTCACAGATCATTAAAACTGCAAGGGAACTTAGAGCTCATCTAAGGCAAACCATTTAATGTTTTAGAAGATAAAACTCAGGCCAGAGACAACTAATTTCCAAGCCAGGAACAGAACTCTGGTAATTTTACTTACAACCCAGTGTTCCTTTCCGCGTACCATTATGCATTTGAGAGAAAAAGGGCTCCTCTTTACAGACTATATTAGAAAAGAAAGTCCAAGCCTATTCGATGCTTAGAAAAAAAAAATGCTTAATGGACAAACAAAAACCACCAGGAAGGCTGCTTGAAGCTACTAAAAAATTATGAAATCTGAGGCCAAGAATACCTGGCTATGAGTCCCAGCCCTTCCACACATTAACTATGTGGCTTGAGACAAGTCGTTTCTTCTTAATATGTTAATATGCTTACCTGAAAATTTGGGTTGAAGAAAATAAATATGCTGTTATATTCATAAACAGAAAAAAAGCATACATTGGGAAGGGGAGTTGAAACAAGGAACCTGCTTGTCTTCAGAGAGAGAAACCAGAAGTGGCAGGTATAGAATAATTGAAGTGTTTCATTCAAGACAGGTGAACATAACTAAGCTCACTGCTTTAAGATAGGGATTTACTAAGCATGGGGTTCCCTCTTGCATAAAAGGGAGCAGAAAGTTAAAAGGCTTCAATTTTATCCCTGTAGATATGGTTTATAGGAAACTGTGGAATAAGGAAGTAGGACTATAAAAATACAGCCTGGTGTGGAACTGACCAAGGCAACTCACTTTCTCTAAAATCACCATAAAGCTAAAGCCCCAGAGTGCCATTACAAAATCAGACTCAGAACTGGGGATGGGGAGAGATAGTGTCAAGTACCTACAGAAATGCAAAATATTGACCAGGGAGAAAAAAGACAAAAATTATTTGGCTGACTGAAAATGGGCCCATCTACCGAAATTCTAAAACTCATAAAGAACTCTAGAGTGAAGAAAGACAACCAATGAGGTAAAAAGTCAGAGCATGAATTTGCTCCCTGTAAAACTGATATTAAGAGGTAGGCTGACAGACTTTAAAATAAGAATGTTAGCGGACTCAAGGTGAGAAATGAAGAAATAACAAAATATTCAAAGATATTTTAAAAAGCATAATGCAAGAATAGATGGATATAATAATAAGATCAATAACTAAACTAGTTGATCAACAAAAGAACATAGCTAAAGAAAGAACAGCACAGGGATAAAGAAATAAAAACATGAATGATTAAGAACCACGGAGAGTAAACTAAGATGCTCTAACCTACATCTAATACAAGTTTCAGAAAAAGTTTCCAAACTTAAGAAAGAAAATAATTCATCAGAATTAAAAACACTCCAAGTGCCAACATGAATTCATAAAGAAAACTCTACACCAAATCTATACAACAGCCCATCTTCACGAATCCAAAAAACTTCAAGGGCAAAGAGAAAGGACAAATTCTACAAATAACAACAGTTATTTGATGGCAGATTTCTCATCGGCACCAATAGTTTCCAAAACCTAATGAAGTAGTTCACAACATGAATCAATAGTTTAATTAAACTATCATTCAACAGTGAGGGTAAGGACACATGAAATATAATTTCCAAAATATGTTGATAACTATAAAAAGTAATGTAAGAGAGACTGCTGGTAGCACACATGCTACTATTTGAGTATAAATAGAAGCACACATATTACTTCTATGTGTATTTTGCATGAGAAGAAAAAAATACGTTATTTTTCCTAAAAGAAATGTTGAAATGATAAACCAAAAAATAACGAAATTGCTCAACTACCCGGGTGTGTAAAGAATACGGGAGGATGTGACACTTTTATGAGCACATTGTTTTTCTAATGTTTTGATGTATAGAATTATAGTAATGATCTACGTATTCAAAACAAGATTAAATCAACAATCGTGAGAAAGGAAACACCAAAACCAATTACAAACAGAAAAAAATAATGAACAAAAGAGTGTTTTAAATAAATTTAACCACACTAAGTGGAAAAAAAATGACAACTATTCAAGTAACTTAGTTTTCTACTTTATATACCTTTCATCCAAAGGGGTGAAAAAAAGGAACTATGAACAAATCTTGTATGCTTCTTAGTTGATTTGTGTTTATAGTGTCATGAGAATAATATTACTGAAAGAACTTTGTGTATGTGTCAACAGGAGCAAACAAAAGAACAAATATACAGATATCCCTGGAAGCTAGAGCTCTTGGAAGGAAGAAATACATATACAGAATGGGAGAAGGCAAGGAAAAACCCCGTAAGGCTGAGATGCATTCAAAGAAACAGATATAAACTCATGATTCCATATAGGTATCTATTTCCTAGGTCTGCCTATGAATGATCTCAAAACAGTGCACTCCTGTAGAAATGAACACATCTAGATCTCAGTTTCTAAATCCCATTCCCACTAAACAAACCAGTACGCCTTGTGGAAACAGCTAATTCAGTAACTGGGGCAGGAAAAGTACAAGATAAGATGATCATCTTGTTGTGCCAAAGAGTAAGAAAGTGTCTTAAAAATTGGGGAAGCATGTAACAATACACAGAAGCATGTTTGAAGGGGCTTCCACTCTAATATCTGGGACAATCTGAGTATGAAAATTAATGAGAACTGATGTAGATCATAAACAGTTAAAATAATAAAAACCTGTGAGTCTCTACTAATAAAAATTACATAGAAAAATAAATGATAGATGGATGGATGGATGGATTGATAGATATAGAAAGATAGACAAGAAACAACCAATGGATCTTGCGTAGAGGAAGGGAGTTTAATAAAAAATACTTGCAAAATCTAAAAGCATAGCACTACAAATTACTTATAAAGAGAAAAGAAAAAAGTGGAGAAACTGAACACTTGCAACCAAGTGGTCTAAATTAACATTACCAATGAAGGGCACACAGACTTCTTGTGCCTCTGGATGTGACACCCCGTGAAAGGTAATATATGACCTGTGGAGTACACTACCCATACAGGAACAATTTGCATTTTATCATGAGAAAACATGAACAAAATCCACATTGAGGAACAATATTCAAAATAGCTGACCTTTATTTTTCAAAGTTGTTAATAATATAAAAAACAAATAACAGCTGAATATGGTTCCAAGTTAAAGGGAAGCAAAGAAACATGACACCTAAATGCAAGTCATGACCCCAGATTGGATTATTAAACTGGGGCAGGAGATAACACTTATAAAGAATACTATAGAAAAACTGACAGTTCTGGAATGTGATCTGGAGATGAAATACTGTATGAATATTAAATTTCTTCAAGACATTGATGAAAGAAGGGAAATCCTTAAGTGATGGGCCCATTTATTATGCCTCCTCCTCCATATATTTTAGAATCAAGTTCAGTGAGAATATAAAATGCTCCTTCATCACCGTCCAGTCTGCCTTACAAAGCCCCAGTATGGCCGACATTTCACATTCCCTGATCACTATTTCTCAAGTAACTGAGGCTTAGCTTTATCGCCCATGCATTTACCAAGAAGGAGAGAGATGATATCACACTGTCAGTCTACAGTCTGTGCAAACCCAGCTCTGCGAGACTACTTTAAAGAGATCTAGGCGCTGATTTTATTTGTGGGAACCAAAGCTGCACTGAAGTGAACACACAGGCTAATTAGCAGATTTTGAACCTTAGAAACTTTCATTATATTATAATCTTACATCATCTTTGAAGCTCAAACCAAAATGTAACTCTGCTCATTAATTGTTTGCAATAACTGCATCATCCTTTCCTTTGAATACCCCTAGGCTGATGATATGCCCAAAGGTGTCAGGCAGAGGATGACTCATATAGCAGTTTTTGCTGTAGCTATTACTGTGTATGCACACACATACGCCACTGTGAGTGACTTTTCCGGTACTTGTGTGCTTGCCTCTTTCAGTTGCATGTGTGAGTGTCTGTGTGTGTGCAGATGCATACTGATGCTTATAGGTATAAGTTCATGCCTCTGTGCAAGTGTGTGGACACCTCTGTGTGTGGATAAATACCTCTGCATTGCCATGCTACTCTGTGTGTATGTGTGTGTTTGTGTGTGTGTGTGTAAAACTCATACACTGCTAAGTATAAAATGGATGAACAATGTATTTATAAGGATCTCTTTAATTGTGACATTAAACCAAACTAAAAGTTGTTTAAGCAAAAAGGAAATGTATTGACTTATTTAACAGAAATATCTAGGGTTAGCTTTACATTCACACATGGAAAAGGGAAAATTGGAACCACACATAGTGGTGACTGGTTCCCCACATATATCAGTTCTGTTAAGCAGAAATAACAGGATTCCGTGCCCTGGTGACCAGAGTCTGCTTTGGGCATCTGGGCTGGAGATCTTCATTGAGCTCTTTCCAAGGCATTCCTTTTTTATTGTTATTATTTTTATTTTTTTGGTTTTTAGTCTCTTTGCTTCCAGACAATTCCTGGGGCAAATAACAAAGCCAGACGTTTTGTCAAGTCATGATGTTTAAACCCAGAAACAAATCTGAGAATTTCTGTTTTCAGTCAACAGGCCTTTCTTCATCCCCTTATCCCTCAGCCTTGTGACCTCTGTCTTGGACAGTCAAAGGCCAGTTTAAACAATGGCCACCCAGAGATTCACACTGCTTGCAAGCCCTAATTCAATCTCCTGCCATGTTTAGGTGACTACCTTTGCTCCTACTAACTTTAGATTGATTGAAATATCTGTTTCAATAGTATAAGACTCTGGAATACTTAGAGGCTCAGCTATCTTAGATTTCAAGCTGTAACCACGAAAAATTTTCTTAAAGCTGTCTTATTGTTCTCTTTCCCTCTCTTTTATACTATATGTTATTTTGATTTAAATTTTTATTGAAATCAATTAGATTCAAATGCAAGTTGAGAAATAATACAAAATATCCTTAAGAAACTTTACACAGTTCCTCCAATGGTAACATTTTGTAAAACTATAGTATAGCACAATCAGGATATTGGCATTGATACAAACTCTCAATTTAATCAAATATCCCCAGAGAAGCGTATTTATACTTATTTTTATGTGCGTTCACGTGTGTGTATTTAGTTCAATTCAATTTTACTACATGTATATGTTCATATACTCATCATCACAGACAAGACACTGAACAGTTCCATCATCCAAGGATTCCTTGTGTTGACCTTTTATAATGATACTCATTATACCTCTTTCATCACTACTCCCTGGCAACCACTTATTTCTCCTCCATTTCTAACATTTTGTCATTCATAAGTGTTATATAAATTAAATCATACAGTATATAACTTGAAATTATTTCTATCAATCGAATTCACTGGAAATTCTTCCAAGTTGTGTGTATTTCTTATTATTTTCCCTTTTTTATTGTGGAGTAGTATTCCATGATATGTATGTATGTTCCTACATTTATTTACTCACCTGTTGAACCACATCTAGGCTATTTCTAGATTGGGGCTATTATGAAGAAAGCTGCTATGAACATGTGTATAGGTTTTGTGGGAATGTAAGTTTTTGTTTCTCTATACTAAATGTCCAAGACTAAAATTTCGGAGTCACATGGTATTTGCAAGTTTTTTTTTTATTATTATTAAACACTTTTGTTTTAGATCATTATATCTTTAAATGCAACCGTAAAAATTAATATCGATAAATATATGTACCCTTCATCCAGTTTCCCCCAAGAGTAAGATCTTAAACTATCTATAGTACAGTATCACAACCAGGATTGACACTGATACTGTCAAGATACAGAACAGTTCCATCACCAAAAGAATCTCTCATGTTTCCCTTTTTGCTATACTCACTGTCCTCTGGCCCACTCCTATGTTTACCCCTGGTAACCATTAATCTGTTCTCTATTTCTGTAAGTATGTATTTTTAAGAAAGTTATTTCAATGGAATTATAAAATATAACTTCTGGGATTGACTTTTTTCTTTCAGTCATCAGAATTCTCTTGAGATTTATCCAGGCTGTTGTACCCATGGAAAGTTAGAGACTTTTTCATTGCTGAGCAGTAATTCATGATATAGATGTAACAATTTGTTTAGCCATTCACCCACTAAGTGACATCTGAATTGGTTCCAGTGTTTGCTATTATGAATAAAGTATATATAAATATTTATGTACAGGTTTTTGTGAAAAATATAGGTCTTCATTTCTCTGAATAAATGCCCATCTGGTAACCATCATTCTACTCTCTATCTTCATTAGTCCAATTGTTTTAATGTTTAGCTTTCACAAATGAATGGAAATTGCAAAGTTTGTCTTTCTGTGCTTTACTTATTTCACTTAACATAATGTTCTCCAGTTCTATCCAGATTGCTGCAAATGATAAAACCTTGTGGGTTTTCTTTATGACTGAGTAGTACTCTGTTGTGTATATGTACCACCTTTTTTTATTCATTTATCTGTTGATGGACACTTAAGTTGACTCCAAATCCTGGCTATTGCAAATAGTGCGTGTTGTAATTTTATATCTCACAGTGTTTTAATTTTATATCTCACTAGCTGATGAATTCACTTATTAGTTATAGGATTGTTTTTCTTTAGATTCTTTGGGATTTTTTAATTAAGATAATCATGTTATCTTCATAAAATTTTAGTTTTATTCCTTCCTTTCCAATCTGTGTGCCTTTTTTTTTTTTTTCCTTAGCTTATTGCACTGGCTACACTGCCAGTACTCTATTGAATAAGAGTAGTAACAAAGACATTCTTGCCTTGTTCTCAGTGTTGGGAGGAAAGCATTTAATCTTGGACCACTAAGTATGATATTAGCTATAGTTTTTTTGTAGATGCTCATAGCAAGTCATAGTAATTTCTATTTATAAGTTGCTAAATGTTTTTATCATGATAAATGTTTGATATTGTTAGTTTTCTTTTCTGCATCAATTGATATCATCATTGCATTTTTCTTAGCTTTTTGATATGGTATATTACATTGATTAATTTTAGAATGTTAAATCACCTTTCTATACCTGAAATAAATATGTTGGTCATTATTTGTAATTTTTAAAAATATTGTTAGATAGGGATTGTTAATATTTTGTTTAAAATGTTTATGTCTAAAGTCATGAGAGATACAAGTCTGTGGCTTCCTTTCTTTCTACTGTCTTTGTTTAGTGTTGGTATCAGAGTACTACTGGTCTCATAAAATAAGGCAAGAAGTGTTTCCTCTCTATTCTCTGGATGAGATTGTGTAAAATTCATGTTAATGCTTCTTTAACTCTTTGGCATTATTCTTTAATAAAATCATTTTGGTCTCAAAATGTTTTTCTTTTACTTTTTTTGATTTTTAAGAGACAGTCTAGCTCTGTTACCCAGAATCAAGTGTAGTAGCGTAATTATAGCTCACTGCAGCCTTGAGTTCCTGGACTTCAGTGAGCCTCCTGTCTCAGCCCCCTGAGTAGCTGGAACTACACCTGTGCACAGCCACACACAGCTAATTTTTAAACTTTTTATAGAGATGGAGTCTTACCTTGTTGTCCAAGCTGGTCTCAAACTCCTGTCTCAAGTAATTCTCCCACCTTAGCCTCTTAAAGCACTGTGATTACAGGTGTGAGCCACAATGCCCAACTTGAGATTTCTTAATTATTAATTTTTATATTATTAATCCAATTTTGTAATAATTTTAAGACAACTTAGATTATCTATTCCAGGTTGTTTGAGTTTTCATAGTATCTAAAATGTTTTAGGAATTTTCGTATTTTTTTAGTGTTGAATTTATAGCATAAAGCTTTTCGCAGTATTCTTTAATTAGCAATGTATGGCTGCAGCTTCTGTCATCATACCCTCTATCTCATTCCTGACATTAGGGATGTCTTCTCACTTTTTATTTTACTATCATTGTTAGAGATTGTTGATTTTATTGACTTTTTTAAGAATCAGCTTTTGCTTTCATTAACTTTGTCTATCATTACTCATTCTAAATTTTATTGATTTCTGCTGTAATCTTTATTATTTTTTCTTCTGCTTGCTTTGGATGTATTTTGCTTTTTTTTCTATTCATTTGGTATAGAAATTTAGATTATTGATTTGAATTTTTTTTTCTTCTTTACAGAAAAGAGTTATCCCAGTCAGCCTGAGTTGCTCCAAGTTTGTAATTCTCAAGAAAGGCCAGTTTTGTGGTGAGTCCTTAAACAGTTCTTGGGAGTTGAGATCTTGGAATGTTCTAACTGCTAGGAATGCTTTAAACACTTGGGACCTTGAATCATTTTGTGCCTGGCTTTCTAGATAGTTTGTACAAGGAATGTGATTATTGAACAACTCATTTCCTTATGATAATATATCCTTATGTAACCAGCTCACAATAAAAACTGTGAACTTATAGGCTTAGACAAGTCTCTGTAATAGATAAAACTTTACATGCACTTTCACAATTTATTATTAGAGGAATTAAGGGTATCCTATATGTATTAAGTGTATCTTCTAGTTACTCCACTAGAAGAATGGTCTTAGAAGCTTGTGCCGGATTTTCTCCAAACTTTACCCATACACCTTTTCCCTTCACTGATTTTCCTTGGGACCCTTCACTGTAATAAACCACGATCATGAGTATAATAACTTCTAAGTCTGAAAAGTTCTTCTAATGAAATCACCAAAACAGGAGTGGTCTTGGGTACCTCCAAAACACTGTTTCTAGAGTAAGTTTTTACTGCTATAAATTTCCCTCTCAGGACTGCTTTAGATTCATCCCATATATTTTGACACATTATTGTTTTCATTTAATTTGGTTCTGTATATTTATTAAATGTCCTTGGAGATTTCCTTTTTGACAAATAAAGCGTTTAGAAGTATGTTGCTTAATTCCCATGTATTTTGAGAATTTCCTGTAGACTTTCTTTTATTGATTTCTAGTTTGATTCTGTTGTAATAGAGAAAACACACTGTATGATTTCAGTTCTCATAAATTTGTTGAGGTCTATGTTATGGCCCAAAATATCGCATATATAACTGAATATTAAATGGACACTTGAAAAAAAGTTTATTCTGCTATTGGCAAAAAAGTTTATTCTGCTGTTGTGTAGAGTTTTTACATATGTCATTTAGATACTCTTGGCGGATAATTGTGTGGTTCATATCTTTTAAGTATTTTCTGATTTACTGTCTAGGAGTTCTGTCAGTTGCTAAAAGGAAATTTTAATTCAGAAATTTGAATTATAACTGTAGATTTATCTATTTCTTCTTGCAATTCTATAAGTTTCTGTTTTATGTATTTTGAGGATCTGTTGTTTGGTGTGTATGCATATTTAAAATTACTACATCTTCCTAGTGAGTTGATTATTTTATTATTATGTAATTTAACTTTTTCTCTAGTAATTTTCTTTACTCTGAAGTCTACTTTATTAGATATTAATACATCACATCAGCATTTTTGCCTAATGTTTGCATAGTAAATTTTTCTATTCTTTTATTTTCAATCCACCCATATCGTTGAATTTAAAGTGAATTCCTTGTAATCATTATATCATTGGGTCTTTTTATATTCACTCAATCAATCTCTTTCTTTGATTGATGTATTCAGATCATTTATATTTAAGATAATTTTTGATACATTGGTACTGAAGCCTACTATTTTATTTGTTTTCCATTTCCTCTGTTCTTGTTACTCTGTTACTCTTTTCTTGCCTTCCTATGGGTTATATTAACATTTCTTATGATTCAATTTTGATTTATTTATAGTGTTTTGGGGAGCATTTCTTTGTACAGCCTTTGTAGCTTTTTGCAGGGTGGGGTTATTACAACATATATATGTGGCTTATCATATGGCTTATCACATTCTACTGGTATCAACATTTCAGATGTGAAAACCTCCCTTCAATTTAGGTTCATTTTCCCTCTCCATTTTAAATATCATTATTTTTACATCAATCATCAATTATGATTTATAAAACTCATGAAGGGCAAAATAGTCCATTGTATGTACTCTTATTTCTGCTTTTTTGTTCCTTCTTTCTTCCTAATAGTCAAAAAAATATCATTTTCTTTTTTTTTAACTTTTATTTTAGGTTGAGGAATGTATATTCAGGTTTGACATATAGGTAAACTCATGTCACCAGGATTTGTGGTACAGATTATTTCATCACCCAGTCCTACCCAATAGTTATTTTCTTTGCTCCCTCTCATCCTCAGTCCTCTATCCTCAAGTAGTCCCCAGTATCTGTTGGTCCCTTCCTTGTGTTCACAATTTCTCATCATTTAGCTCCTATTTATAAGCAAAACACATAGTATTTGGCTTTCTGTTCCTGTATTAATTTGCTAAGGATAATAGCCTCCAGCTCCATCCATGTTCCCGCAAAAGACATGATCTTGCTCTCATATATGGCTGCACAGTGTAACATGGTATATAGGTACCACATTTTCTTTATCTAATCTGTCATTGATGGGCATTTAAGTTGATTGCATGTCTTTGCTATTGTGAACAGTGCTGCAATGAACATTATATGCATGTGTCTTTGTGACAGAATGCTTTATATTTTGTAGGTGTAAACCCAGTAATGGGATTACTGGGTCAAGTGGTAGTTCTGTTTTTAGTTCTTTGTGGAATTGCCACACTGCTTTCCATAATGATGGAGCCAATTCACATTCCTGCCACCAGTGTATAAGTGTTCCTGTTTCTCCACAACCTCACCAGCATCTGTTATTTTTTGACTTTTTATAAATAGTCATTCTGACTAGTATGAGATGGCATTTCATTGTGGTTTTGATTTGTACTTCTCTAATGATCAGTGATATTGAGCTTTTTAAACATGCTTGTTGGCCACATGTATGTCTTATGTATGTCTTCCGTATGTCTTCTTTTGAAAAGTGTCATCTGTTTGTACATTTTACCCACCTTTTAATGAGGTTGTTTGTTTTTTCCTTGTAAATTTGTTTAAGTTTCTTATAGCTGCTGGATATTAGACTTTTGTTAGATGCAATGTCTGCAAATATTTTCTCCCATTCTGCACATTGTCTGTTTACTCTGTTGATAGTGTCTTTTGCTGTGCAGAAGCTATTTAGCTTACTTAGATCTCATTTGTCAATTTTTGGTTTTGTTGAAATTGCTTTTGGCATTTTTGTCATGAAATCTTTTCTGTTCCTATGTCCAGAATGATTTTGCCTAGGTTGTCTGGGGATGTTTTATAGTTTGGGGTTTTACATTTAAGTATTTAATCTATCTTGAGTTGATTTTTGTATATGGTGTAACGAAAGGGTCCAGCCTCAGTCTTCTGCATATGGCTAGCCAGTTCTCCAAGCACCATTTATTAAGTAGGGATTCTTTTCCCCATTGCTTGCTTTTTGTCAAAGATCAAATGGTGTTAAGTGTGTGGCCTTCTTTTGGGGCTTTCTATTCTGTTCCATTTGTCTGTGTGCCCTTTTTTGTACCAGTATAATGCTGTTTTGGTTACTGCAGCCTTATAGTATAATTTGAGGTTGGGTAATATGATACTTTCAGCCGTGTTCTTTTTGCTTAGGATTGCCTCGGCTATTTGGGCTTTTTTGTTCCATATGAATTTTAAAATAGTTGTTTCTAGTTCTGTGAAGAATGCCATGAGTAGTTTGAGAGGAGTAGTGTTGAATCTGTAAATTGCTTTGGGAAGTATGGCCATTTTCATTGTACTGATCCTTCCTATCCATGAGCATAGGATATTTTTCCATCATTTGTGTCATCTCTAATTTGTTTAAGAAGAGTTTTATAATTCTCATTGTAGATACATTTTACCTGCCTGGTTAGCTGTATTCCTAGATGTCTTATTCTTTTTGTGGCAATTTTGAATGAGATTGCCATCCTGATTTGGCTCTCAGCTTGGCTGTAGTTGGTGTATAGGAATGTTAGTAAATTTTATACATTGATTTTATATACTGAAACCTTATTGAAGTTGTTTATCAGCTTAAGGAGCTTTTGAACCAACACTATGGGGTTTTCTAGATACAGAATCATGTCTTCCACAAACAGGGATAGTTTTACTTCTCTTCCAATTTGAATGCCCTTTACTCTTCTCTCTTGCCTGATTACTCTGGCCAAGACTTCCAATACTGTGTTGAAAAGAACTGCTGAGAGAAGGCATCCTTGTGCTAGTTTTCAAAGAAAATGCTTCCAGCTTTTCCCCATTTAGTATGATGTTGGCTGTGGCTTGGTCATAGATGGCTCTTATTATTTTGAGGTATATTCCTTCAATACTAGTTTATTGAGAGTTTTAACATGAAGGAATATTGACTTTTATTGAAAGCCTTTTCTGCGTTTATGGAGACAGTCATGCAGTTTTTGTCTTTATTATGTGATGAATTGCATTTATTGAGTTGTGTATGTTTAACCAGTCTTACATTCTGTCGATGAAACCTACTTGATCATGTTGGGTTAGCTTTTTGACGTGCTGCTGGATTCAGTTTGCAAGCATTTTGTTGAGGATTTTTGCATCAGTGTTTATCAAGAATTGACCTGGAGTTTTCTTTTTGTGTTGTGTCTCTGGTGGGTTTTGGTATCAGAATGATGCTGGTCTGATAGCATGAGTTGGGGAAGAGTCTGTCTTCCTCAAATTTTTGGAATAGTTTCAGGAGGAATCATACCACCTCTTCTTTGTACATCTGATAGAATTCAGCTATAGATCCATCTGGTCCTGGGCTGCTTCTTTTTTTCTTTTCTTTCTTTTTTTTTTTTTTTTTTTTTTTTTTTTTTTTTTTTTTTTTTTTTTTTTTTTTTTTTTTTTTTTTTTTTTTTTTTTTTTTTTTTTTTTTTTTTTTTTTTTTTTTTTTTTTTTTTGGTTGATAGGCTATTTATTATGGATTAAATTTGAGAGCTCATGATTGGTCTGTTCAGGAAATCAATTTCTTCCTGGTTCAGTCTTGCAAGGCTGTATGTGTTCAGAAATTTATTCATCTCTTCTAACTTTTCTCTATCTGTAGAGGTGTTCATCGTAATTTCTGATGATTATTTCTACTTCTGTGAAGTCAGTGGTAATGTCCCATTTGTTATTTCTCATTATGTTTACATGGATATTTTCTCTTTCCTTCTTTATTAGTCTAACTAATGGCCTATCTGTTAACATCTTATTAATTTCTTCACAAAACCAATTCCTAGATTTCTTGATCTTTTGAGTAGATTTTCATGTCTGAATTTCTTTCCGTTCAACTCTGATTGTGGTTATTTCTTGTCTTCTGATAGCTTTGGGTTTAATTTGTTCTTGCTTCTCTAATTATTTCAGTTGTGGTGTTAGGTTACAAGTTGAGATCTTTCTAATTTTTAATGTGAGCGTTTAGTGGGATTTCTCTCTTAACATTGCCTTAGCTGTGTCCCAGAGAATCTGGTATATTTTACCCTTTTTCTCATTAGTTTCAAAAAACTTCTTGATTTCTGCCTTAATTTCATTATTTACACAAAAGTCATTCAGAAGTGCATTGTTTAGTATCCATGTAGTTGCATGGTTTTGAGCAATTTTTTTCAGTCTTGACTTTTATTATTATTGTATTGTGATTCAAAAGTATGTTTGGCATGATTTCAGTTCTTTTGAATTTGCTGAGGATTGTTTTATGTCCAATTATCTGGTTGATTTTAGAGTAGGTACCATATGGCAGTGAGGAGAATGTATATTCTGTTGTTTTGTGGTGGGGTTTGTTAATTTTCTGCCTTGATGATCTGTCTAATATTGTCAGTTGAGTATTGAAGTTTTCCACCATTATTGTGTGGAATTCTAAGTCTTTTTGTAAGTGTCTAAAAACTTGCTTTATGAATCTGGATGCTCCTGTGGTCAGTGTATATATATTTAAAATTGTTAAGTATTCTTGCTGAATTGAAGCCTTTTATCTTTGTTGATTTAAAGTCTGTTCTGTCTGAAATTAGGATTGCAACCCTTGCTTTTTATGGTTTTAATTTGCTTGGTATATTGTCCTTCATCCATTAATTTTAAGCCTATGGGTGTTATTACATGTGAACTGAGTCTCTTAAAGACTGCACACCATCAGGTCTTGCTTTTTTATCTAGCTTCCTACTCTGTGCCTTTTAAGTGGAGCATTTAGTCAGTTTATATTCAAGATTAGTATTGACATGTGTGGATTTGATCCTGTCATTGTGGTCACTGGTTATTATGCTGGCTTGTTTGTGTGGTTGCTTTATAGTGTCACTGCTCTGTGTATTCAGGTGTGTTTTTGTATTAGCTGGTAGCAGCCTTTCCTTTCTATATTTAGTGCTCCTTTCATGATCTCTTGAAAGGCGGGTCTCATGGTAATAAATTCCCTCAACATTTCCCTATCTGAAAAGGATCTTATTTCTTCTTCTCTTAGGAAGCTTAGTTTGGCTGTATATGAAATTTTTGATGGAAGATTATTTTTTCTTTAAGGATGTTGGATGTAGGCTTCCAATCTCTTCTGACTTGTAGGATTTCAGCTGAGAGATCCACTGTTAGCCTGATGGGATTCCCTTTGTAAGTGACCTGGCCTTTCTCTCTAGCTGCCTTTAATATTCTGTCTTTTATTTTGACCTTGGCAATCTGATGATTATTTGTTTTGAGGATGATTTTCTTGTGTAGAATCTTGCAGGGGTGCTCTGTGTTTCCAGAATTTGACTGTTGGCCTATCTAGCAAGGTTGGGGAAGTTTTCATGGATGATATTCTGCAACATGTTTTCCAAGTTGTTTACTTTCTCCTCATCCCTTTCAGAGATGGTAATGACTCATAGATTTGACCTCTTACATAGTCCCATATTTCACAGAGGTTTTATTCATTTCTTTTTATTCTTTTTTCTTTATTTTTGTCTGACTGTCTTATTTCACTCTTCAAGTTCTGACATTTTTTACTCAGCTTGGGATATTATTATGTCAATACATGTGATAGCATTCTGAAATTCTCATAGTGTGTGTTTCAGCTTTGTCAGATTCTATACCTGCTATTTCATTCTTCAGCCCTTGTATCATTTTATTTTGATTCTTAGTTTTCTTGAATTATATTTTGCCATCTCCTGAATCTCAATTTTCTGTGTTCCTGTTCTTATTCTGAATTGCATTTCTGTCATTTCAGCCAGCTCATCCTGGTTAAGAACCCTTGTTGGAGATCTTGTGCAATCATTTGGAATTTTATCATTTTCTTTCTGTTTGAAGAATATTCTTTAGCCAATATTTAAGGGTAAGTCTGTGAACAACAAATTATTCTAGTATTTTTTTCATCAGAGAATAAATTTATTTTCTATTTATTTCTGCAGGCTAATTTCACTAGATAAAATATGTAGTTCACAGTTATTTCTCTTAGAACTTAAAAAAGGCTGTGCCTCCTCCTTCTGAATTATACGGCTTCAGATGAGAGAGCTATTGTCATTCAAATTAGTGTTCCCCTACAAATAATATGTCATTTCTCTCTGTCGACTTTCAAGAGTCTTCTTTGTTTTAGTTTTCAGAAGTTTAGTTATAATTTGGCTTGATGTGGATTTTGAGAGAATTGTCCTGTTTGGGTTTACTCAGCTTTTTGAGTCTGGTAGGTTCATGTTTTTTTGCGAAATTTAGGAAGTTTTCAGTGATTACTTCTTCAAATAATATTTCAACCTCATTCTATTTTTCATTTCTTCTGGAAATCTGATGATAGTAATATTTTCTCTGTTATTATTCTATAGATTTCTGAAGCTTTGCTTCATTTTTTTTTTTCTCTCCAGTAAGTCTACTGTTCCCTATTGCTTACTGGATGAATTCTATCACTTTGTTCTCAAGTTCACTGAGTGTTCTCTGTAACTTCCATGCTATTATTGAGGTCATTCAATAAATTATTGATTTCTGCTTTTCTATTTTTCAATTCTGTAATTTCCATTTTGGTCTTTTTTTTGTAAATGTTATTTCTTTGCTGTGATTTTCTATTTTTTTTCATTTGTTTCATGAGTATCTGTAACTGATGGTTGAATTTTTTTCATGTATCTGCTTTAAAATCCCTGATAGATGATTCCAAAATTTATTTGTCTCAGTTTTGGTGTCAGATGTCTTTTCTCATTCAAGTTTTAATTTTTTAAATTCTTGCTATGACAAGTGATTTATTCCTATGTCCTCAACATTTTTATTAGGTTAAGAGAATTTAGGTCCTGCTTAATCTTTTTTATTTTATCACTCTGTTTAGACATAGCATGCAGATAGGACGTGGCCTATTTTTAGGGGCTGTAGTTCCAATGGTGTTTTAATTTTCAGAGCCTTTGTGGTATTATTTTTGTCTGTCTGTTTTATGTGAGGCTATTGAAGTCTTCATTGTTTCCTACTAGTGCTGCCTGAGATGTTGGAAGATTTCTTACCAAGCTGGGTCATTGAGTGTCTCCTGGTGGAAGAAAGAAATCTCAGTGCTCCAGACACAGAGGGGATTTTCTGGCTAGGCACTTGTGGTGGTGGGATCTTCATGTCTATGGGGTATAGATCCTGCTACCAGTATTCTCTAGGTCCCTCAGTGGCTCTTTCAGAAGAAGATAATCTCAGGCCCTTAGGGTCAAGTTTCAAGACAGTCTGTTCTTCTGTCTCAGTCATTCTTGCTGGTCCCTCCACCTACCCCCTTATCTCTGATCAGGGGAGAAAATGTTGAAGCCCAGGAAGGAAAAATAACATTTTCCTGGATCCTTTTTGCTTGAGAGGCTCCAGTTCAGTTCTTTTTGTTAGTGATTCCCTGCTTACACTTGTCTGATGCTGTCAGAAAAGGAATGAGTCTACATGAGATACCTCCTGTTGTTACATTGAAGGTCAGGGAACTCTGAGTATGTGTTTCAGTGTTCTGTTTGGTGGGTTAATATGGGTATCTCGCCACTGTGTTTTTTGTCCAGTTCTGAGGTCTTAAATTAGTCTGGCACCTGGTTGCCTCTTACATTATTTACAGGGTTTGTAGTTGTTCTTAGCAGAGAGAGACAGAGTCTATGCCATTTTGTCCAGATATCATTCTATATTTACCAATCGGTCAGCTTTAGCATTAGCTATTTTCTTTTTTTATATATTACAGAAGGTTACAGGAAATAGCCAGTAGACTCTAACATCATGAAAAGTATTGCATACTTCCCAAAAGAGTAAAGGTGGCCTCTCTGCTTTTCATCCAACTCAGCTAGTTCTACATTTTGTTGTTGGTCACTGGCAATATCTCACTTCCTGGATCAATTCTGATATCCTTTAAGATACGTAACTTCACAGTCTTGAAGAAAGGTAGGTTAAACAGGCAACCCCAGAGGTTTCAGGAATATCTTAAGAACTTAAAAAATCTTCCTCTGAAATGAGGAGAGAGGAAACATTTTTCCATCATTGGATCACATTGTTAAGACTCAAATCACTAGAGTACAAGGCCTCTTTGCCTATATGTGTCGAAGACCCATCCCTTTGTCAAAAGAGGGCAGAGCTCTTTAACAGCTTTTCTAAGACTGCATATGGTGTAGAATTGCTTCTTCTCCAAAAGAATTTTCCAGGGCTCCATCAGCTCCTTATGCCCACTAACTGATTATCTAAGTCGTAGTCTTCTCTTTGTCTACACCACCATTACACCATGCCTTCATACTGTACTTGTCAAGATTCTTTACATGGCAAATGACAAAAAAATCAACCCAAATTGGTACAAGCATACACACACACACACACACACACACACACACACAGCATTGGCTTGCCTAACTAGGAAGTTCAAGGGAAAGCTTCAGCTATAGTTGGATCTAAGTGTTCAAATGATGTGACTGGGACTCTGACTCTCCTCTCTCTCATTTCTCCTTGACTCTTCTTCATTCTGTAAGATCAGACTTGGTTTCTCATTACAACTCCTTGTCACAAGATTCTTCATGACCTGGTACTTCTCTAGCCTCATCTACAGATTCTGTGACTCTGATTTCAGATGCTAGCAATTTAAATTCCTTTTATTTTCCAAAGATGCTGAACCTGAAATACCCTGCTCACCCAACCCTCTTTACCTACTAACTCCTCTGAATTTCTCCTGTTTCTGAAGCTGAAATCATCTTTTTCCTCAATGAAGTTGTGATAAACTACTAGCTACTCTGCATACAATTTACAAAAATGTCCTAATTTGGCCTTATGTATTATTCTAAGGCCACCACAACAATAATAGCTAGCATATGTGAATATTACCTTTGGTTCCAGACTATCGAGGTTTGAATCCCAGCAATATAGCTACTATTTATGTGATGTTAGGAAAATTACTTAACATCAACATGCCTCAATTTTTTCATGTGTAAAACTGAAACAAAATATTGGCTATCTCACAGGCTTTTTCTAGTATTTAATTGAGTTAATATTTGCAAAGTATGTAGAATTGTGCCTGGCACACAGAAAGTGCTTGGAAAATACTAGTTATTCTTTCTGTCTTACTTAGAAACTTAGGACTACTTCATGTAATACTCAAAACAATCCTATGAATTAGATATTATATTTAAATTTTAGGTGTCAGGAAACTGAGGCTTGCAGAGGGTAAATAACTTGCCCAAGATCACAGAGCTAGCAAGCAATAGAGCCAGACTGCTACATCTCTGCCCTGGGACACCCTAATGACTTTTGGAGCCTTAGCGCTAGTGTTAAGAGGGGCAGAACTATATATGCTTACAGAAAGAACCCCATCTAAATGAGAATTCCTCAGAGTTTGCTCTTTCTTGCTTGCTGGTGTCTATGCACGTGGGACTTTTTCAGTGCTTCTAAGTGTGTCTATACTTAATATATTTTGAGGTCCATTCCATCAGTTCAGCCTGAGCAGCAAAAGCATAAATCATTAAACTCTCCTTCAGCTCCAGGGATAAAGGCTGAGTGTGTATTCTAAATACAGCTGTTGTAAGTTAGCCCTATACTGGGTAAATCACCTCCACAGACAACCTACTGCTTTCCTGAGGAAGCATCAACTTTAAGAAACCAGCTTCAGGATTATTTTTCTTAAAACTATTTTATGATGCATACCTCTTTGTTAGCAACCTTCTTTCTGGAGACTATATTAATCCTAACAGTGCCTTGACTTTCTGAATCCACTGATCCAATGGCTTGCAGATACACAGTTATAAATATAAAGATGTAGGTACACAGTTACAAATACAAAGAATAAAGAATAATTGATTAGGTTGCATGTTTGGTGCCATATTATAGAAACCAACTAACGTTTTTACTTTCTGCCAATTACTCAACAGTGTGTCAATTGAGGCCAAACTACAATGGTGGAGTCTTTCTGTGTCCCAGTGTTACCCTCCTGAATGCAAAGAAAATAATCTATTGATACACATGTCAGAGATGGCTTTAAGGAGAGTAAAACTTTGGGTGATGAAAAGATCCCAGGGTGCTAGGTTGATGCTTCAGCTCTAACACACATACTTAAACTACTTGTCATCACTGGGACCTCACTGTTCCTAAGTGGGATGTGTGGTTGGGGATATAATTGAAGACCTCCAAGGCCCCTTTCTTACTGACAGTCTGTGAGTACAAAACTTACTCTACAGGTATTGGATCACCCAGTCCAAATTGGCTTCACTATGCAGAAGAAGATGATGGAGGTCCTGAAAAACTCCTGACATACACATACTGTCATGTTAATGTTCAACATAATATATATGCAACATACAATATATAATGTGTATACACACAATATAATATATATATACACACAATATGTCTCCTATTAGTGAGTCATTTTCTTCTGGTATTTTATTCAATGTTTTTGTTTCAACATGAAGTTTGTTCACATCTATTAACACTTTTCTCCTGGGACAGCAGTCAAAAACAGAAGAGTGTCTGAAGAATTTTTAGAAAGTGATGGGGTTGTAGAAAAGAGGCCACAGAATGTGTAAAAAAAAAAAAAAAGAAAGAAAGAAATCAGGGCTCGGTAAGAAGTAAATCCTCTTGCACGTGCCTTCCTATTACCATTTCTGATGATTTTTCTTCCTTTTATTGCTTTGTGTCTGGACAAAATAAAATTGCAGGAGGTTTACAAAATGATTTTCAATCTAAAAATCTTCTCTTTCAAGTTACAGCCCGGAGGGAATATTTTCTACTTTGGTGATTTAGGCCTGAAGAAATAGCGCACCAATGCAAACACGAGCAAGCATCTCATGGCTGAAGCATACATCATGTGCTGGCAACACACAGTCATGAGCCCAGGGCCTCAGATGCCACTATGTATGAAACAATTTTGGATTCACTCACTGATTCCCAAGGAAGATTTTCTCACTCAGCCTGTGCTGTGTTCCCAGCAACTCCCCAATCCTAATGGACCCTAGAGAGATTAGAGAAAGCATGATAGATGTGATGTAAAGCCATTAATTTAGCAATGCTTCAAGAAGGAAGCAAGAGTGATTAATTTTTACACTTCAAAAATTATCCCCAGGGGGAAGTGGGTTCAAGATGCAGCTGGAAGAGTACTGGATGTGCAGTGGGAAAAAACAATCTTATAAACTTGGGGATGTATATTATCT